>MU746592.1:28474-95524 GCA_026770625.1 Nicotiana glauca
GCTCTTCCTATATTATAAACCCCCTAAATATGGCAAAGGCATATTTGCGGTAAAACCAGTCGATCAACGGTGTAGTCGACAGTTCCGCGCCTTTCCCTCTTGAGTTGTCCACTCAAGGGTACCTTGTCTAGCACTTCAAAAGTAGAAACTTTGTTCCATTAAACTATGCATGCATCATGGTCAAGCCTAGCCGAGTCAGTTATGTTGTCCGCATAATGACTCATTAAGACAGCTTAAACCAAAGTCCATCGGGTTTCCTGAAACCCAAACAGATACCTTCACGTTATGTGCATTTATTTGGAGAACTAAATGCCTTTTGCTAATTATTGAATTAAATAGTCGAATCTGGTGGGGTTAAGGGCCTAACACTTTATTTTGCAAAAAATGAGGCACAAGGTCCCCAGATTCTGTATGGTATCTAAAATCCACCCAAGGTTGCTAAGCTGGTGGAAAAATCTTCATGGCAGTGATCAAACCCTCGTCCAAAAGTACTTAGGGAATTTACCTTCACTTCTGGAAATCCAACCCAACAAAAAGATCATTGAGGCTGCCACTTTGTTTTGGGATGGTGATCGATTAGTGTTCCATTTCGGTAATTTGGAAATGACCCCTTTGCTAGAAGAGATAGGGGGCCTAGCTGGTATCCCTTGGGAGACTCCGGGTTTGCTTATGCCGGAGAATTGGAAAAGTAGAGGCTTCCTTAAGATGATGGGACTCAAGAAAAATCCCGACCTTTCTTGCTTGAAGGACTCCTACATACCATTCGGCTTCTTATACGAGAGATATGGCCACAGCAAGTCCTATCGCACCTACATGGACGAATTCACCCTCACTTCTTTTGAGACATATACATAGAAGGGTGTTTGTGTTCATGTTTTTCTTCTTGGGCATGATAATTTTCCCTATGAAGAAGGCTAAGATCCACACCAGACTAGCCATGGTGACCAAGACCTTAATGGAAGGAATTGAAGGGCAGTCTTTCAGCATAGTGCCCATGATCATCGCTGAAATCTATCGAGCCTTAGGAAATTTCCAACAAGAGGCTCCACATTTCGAGGGTTGTAATCTACTGCTTCAACTTTGGCTCATAGAACACCTTCAGAAAGGCGACTACAGGCAGGAAATTATCCACAGGGATTGGGATGACCATATCGCTTTTCAGCACCCAAAGCGAATGAACTTCATTCCTAACATGTTTGCTCAGCCAGAGGACACCAACGGATGGTTAGAATTATTCGAGAATCTAAAAGAAGAGCAAATTCAGTAGATGTTCGAGTGGTTCCCAACATGGGAGTTTATCATCAGTTCGCGAGATGCACCATTCCTCATATTGATTGGTCTGAGGGGAACTCATCCTTACACCCCCCTCTGTGTCATGAGGCAAGCCGAAAGGAAACAAATCATACCCAGGATAGAGAAAATGAGTCATTTCAGGGCCGACTTTCAAGATGATGATAGCCCGCACAGGTGTCACACTCAGAATATGTGGCACTGCAAGCTAGTCTTAGGAAGGGAGTCTATTGAACCAGACATGTATCATGCCGGATGTGTGCCGCACTACACAGGTTGGTTGGAAGATGATCACATTGGTTTGGGTCGTCCAGGATTCGTCCACGGTCATAGGATTATTGACGAGAAAACTAAAGTGCAAGTCAAATACAATAAATTGCGCAAGAGGATGAGAGAATGTGAGAATGAACATCGGGAAATACAGGAAGCCCACGAGAAGCTGATCAACGAGTGGAAGGATATGGCTCTCAATGCCAACAACCGTTTGGGGTATCTGGAGCAAGGTCTAGTGGAGTTGGAAGGGAAGTTCTTAAAAAGAATTGAAGACTATCAGAATGCTGAAGGAAGTGCAGGCGTACATCTAGCTCGAGCTTATCTGCTGTTAGAGATGAGAGAGTTTATGCTGCTGTACGAGGGAGGCAAGAGTACCGAATCTGGGGAAGGTCCTTCTGGGACCAAGTTGTTAGGATCTTTTATTCTTTCATCATGTAATAAGGCCACTGGCCATTAGTGACATCTTTTATCATTCAGTTGTTTTAAGACTCGTCTTGTTTTATCAAAAAAATGAGGCATTTATCATTATAAGTTCTCCAAATTTAATTTGTTGCTAGGCCTACCTCGGGCACAACGAGGCAACCAAATTAGGAAGCGATTTATCTTCCCGCACAATGTTTTTAAATATTGCAATATTATTTAACAGAATCCGCACTAAATTTTTACCATTTTTTTCCTTTTTATTTTTATACCCCTCCCTAAAGGTTAGTTCGTTCATTCTGGCACCATCTGCATACTCAACAAGATCCAAGGGTCCTCCACCTACTCCTCCTCCGAGTCCTACCAGAAACAGGAACAAAGGCAAAATGGCAGATACAAGCGTTCGGAAAGAACTTAAAGAAACTTCTCAGAATGCTTCGATCACCAAAGAGACTACTGCTCATCTGGAGCAAACTTTGCTAAGATTCTGAGAGGATTTAGACCAAGTTAGAAACCTGGAAAGCCTATCAATCACTCTTGCCACTCCCGATGTTAACACCAAGAACCCCGCACCACCACAAAACATCCCACAACCTCCAATGCAACCCACTCTTAACACTCCACTGCACATTTCTTAACCAAAAAACGCTACAAAAGACCATAACACTCCAATCTTTGTGGACACTATGCCGCATTACAGTCAGTCAATCACCAGTGCAGTCGAGTCAGATGACAAGAGCGCTCTCATTTAGAATTTGTCCGCGGAGATCAAGAAGTTGACTAGCCGGGTCCAAGATTTCGAGGGTAACAAAGGTGTCGAAGGATTGAATTAGGAAGATATTTGTGTTCAGCCAGATGTTGAGCTCCCAGAGGGGTACAAACCTCCCAAGTTTGAAATGTTCGATGGCACAGGTGACCCCAGGGTCCACTTGAGAATGTATTGTGACAAGTTGGTAGGAGTCGGAAGCAATGAGAAGATCTGCATGAAGCTGTTCATGAGGAGTTTGAAGGGTGATGCTTTATCCTAGTATATTAGCCAAGACGCGAAGAAATGGACTAGTTGGGTGAACATGGCATCTGACTTTATGGATCGGTTTAGGTTCAACACCGAGAACACACTAGATGTGTTCTATATCCAGAATCTCAAGAAGAAGCCCACAGAGACCTTTTGCGAGTATTCTACTCGTTGGAGGTCAGAAGCTATTAAGGTCAGACTGGCCTTGGAGGAAGAACAAACGAACAGGTTCTTCGTCCGTGCTCTGGATCCGCAATATTACGAGAGGTTGATGCTAATAGAGGGCCAAAAGTTCTCTGACATCATCAAGTTGGGAGAAAGGATCGAAGAAGGCATCAAAAATGGTATGGTCACTAATCTCGAGGCATTGCAAGCTACCAACAAGGCTTTACAGTCTGGTGGCTCGTTGAAGAAAAAGGATGTGAATTCTGTAATGGCTGCGCAAAGGAACAACTCCCCTGTGAAGTACCAAACCTATCCCTCTGCTCCACTCACATATCAACCTACCCTAAACTACCACGCACCATTACCCACTTACCAAATTCCACCACCTGCTTACCAATCACCTCTACCACCTACCTAGATATTCCCAACCCATGCCTGTATACCACGCATATAATTCCCAACCTTCTCACTACTCATCACCTCCCACCCGCCAGAACTTCCCTCGACCTAGACCAAACTTTGACCACAAAATTCCTAGACAATATACCGCCATAACCGAGCCAATTGACCAATTATATGAGAAACTCAAAACAGTTGGTTACGTTACCCATATCCCAGCCGTAACTCCTTAAAACCCTTCCCAGTTGATCAACCCAAACAAGACTTGCGCATACCATTCCACGATGAAAGTCCATACCATCGACGAGTGTCGCTCGTTGAAAGATAAGACTTAGAATCTGATTGACAACAAGATTATTATAGCAAAGGAGCCCGCTCCTAATGTCCGCAACAACCCTCTGCCTGACCACAAGAGTGGAGGTATCCACATGATCGAGATCGAATATGATTGGGACCCCAAGGGGTCAATCATTTTGATGGATGAAGGAGATGAGCCTAAGAAGCCAGTGGTTACCCTAAATCCCATTATTGTTCAGATCCATCCCTCTGAGGGCGATGTGGAAAATGTGTCTATACCACTCGAGTTTGAAGCACCTCCTGCAAAGGCGCCAAAACCAATTGAGGTTGAGTTCGGGATTCCAAAGGCCCCAATACCGTTTGAAGTCACTATGTTACCTCCCAAGGCACCAATTCCAGTTTCCATGACAGATGTGACACCGTCCAAGTCGAATGCCATACCTTGGGACTACATATCTGAGGCTAGAAGGAAGGTAAAGACATATACTGGGGAAGCAATTGCCGCGCAGGGCATGATCCGGACAGGCAGGGTGCATACCCCGGAACACTTGATTGAGTCCAGTAAGCAGGCCTTTGGGCTGGCTATTGAAACTAGACCCGATGACCTTTGGAGGAAGGTACAGGCCAAAGAGTACTCAGTCGTCGAGCAACTAAACAAAATGCCAGCACAAATTTCTATTCTGGCTCTTCTACAAATCTCTGAGGCACATAAAAATGCCTTAATAAAAATATTGAGTGAAGCTTATGTTCCCAGCAACATAACCGGAGGCGAAATGGCAAACATGGTTGGGCAGGTACTAGAAAGCCATAAGATCACCTTCCACGATGATGAACTACCGCCATAAGGTCTTGGTCACAACAAAGCGTTGCACATCACTGCGCAATGCGAGGATCACTTTATCACCAGGATTCTAGTCGAAGGGGGATCCAACCTCAACATTTGCCCATTGGTAACTCTAAGGACATTGGGTAAGGGGTTGCACGAGATCAAAGACGGGGTTATCTGTGTCAAAGCTTTTGATGGATCTCAGAGGTCCACCATTGGAGAAATTAGCTTATGCATGCAGATGGGACCCACCTGGTTTGATATTGAGTTCCAAGTCAATGACGTACCAGCATCCTACAATTTGTTGCTAGGACTTCCCTGGATCCACGCCGCTGGGGCTGTAGCGTCAACTTTGCATTAGGCTGTAAAATTTGAATGGAATCATCAGGAAGTAATCATCTATGGCGACGGTAGCAACCCTATATATAGTCGCCAGGCCATCCCGATGATCGGAGGTAGAAGGAAAATCGGTGGAGAAACATACTATCACATCGAGCGAGTCAATGCCATAGACAAAGACAAGTGGTGGGATAACAAAATCGAGAGCATTCTGAATTGGAGCGGATACAAGCCCGGAAAGGGACTTGGAAAGAATCTCCAACGCATCACCAAGCCTATCCAGTTGAAGAAACATAGAAATACTTTTGGCCTGGGTTATGAATACACCTGGAAGGAGTTCAACGACTGGTCGCCACCATGGCGCGGTCTCTACTACCCACTGGAGCATCCTCTACCTCAGTTGGAGCAGACCGCCAGCTGACATTATATATGGATCAGAGGAAGACGAGGCACTGACAGCAGTGAAGAACCTGTTTCTGGCGGGCAATATGGATTGCTGTGTTACCTTCGAGGAGGAAGGGGAGGAAAGCCCTTCCAGTCAAATTGTGAACCAAGGAGAACACCTCACCAATTGGTCAATCAGGTACACCAGTGCTTGGAGAGCCTCGGGGTAGCAAGGCTAAATGACGCATATGCATCGCACTTTACCTTTAGTTGATTTTTCTTTTTCGCATTGTCTTCACTTTTGAAAAGAGCTCCGATGTTTCAGACAATTATGAATTTAATCAAAAGCATTTTCCAAAGCTTATCTTTATATTCCGCTCACATTTATTTTCTCTACCATCTACTTTATTCTACACAGCATTACTATTACATATCTTGATGGTGAACCGACGACTGTAACATGTAACGAGACGGTGCGACAAACAGACATAGATTCAGAAGAAGACGAAATACCAAAAGAGGTTGTCAGGGAGGTCCAGAATTTTGAGAACAGACCTAAGTCTAACTTAGACGAAACTGAGGTCATTAATTTGGGAGACGTAGAAAATGTCAAGGAAACCCGTATCAGCATACACCTGTCACCATCAGAAAAGGAAGAGTATGCAGAGTTTTTGAAATAATATGAGGATATATTCGCCTGGTCATATGACGATATGACCGGCCTCAGCACATCCATTGTGGCTCACAAGCTGCCGACTGATCCGGCATGCCTACCGGTCAAACAGAAACTCAGAAAATTCAAACCAGACATGAGTTTGAAAATCAACGAAGAGGTTACCAAGCAGGTCAAAGCCAGGGTTCTCAGAGTGGTAGAGTATCCAACATGGTTAGCCAACATTGTGCCGGTACTAAAGAAGGATGGGAAGGTTTACGTTGGACACGTTATTTTTGATGGATTTGGTGAAATATAAAATTGGGTCTCAAGTTAAGTAGCGGGTTCAAGCTAAAAGATGCTCCCTTTTGTTTGGACTTGGACTTGAACTCAAAGCCCAAATTATAATGTAAATAATTAGGACCATTTCTTTTCTTTTAGAGACTAAACAAAAACTAGAAAAATATAGTTGCTTTTAGGTCTGCCCTTTAATATAAAATGAGACGAGCCTCGCCAAGCCAAATATACAATTGCGGGGCCCTCATTAGTTTACTTATCAAAAATACTTAGAGATTCGGGACAAGCCATTTAGCAAATTTCATGGCCTTCCCAAAAGTTAACAACACGATAGTCTCTTTAGGCGCGATTTTAATTAAAATTACTTCCTTAAATTGGGGCGTGCATTGATTGCAACCCAAATCCAAATCTCGGTGAAATCAAAATGTGTTAATAATTACGTGTACAGTGGTGGTGACGTGGTTAAAAAATGCGTTTTCATGACGTCGTAATTTTAAAATAAATAAATAATAATTAAAAACGGCTTAAAATATAGAAATGAGTCTCGCTGGACCAAGAATATTTGCGGTGTTTGATCTAACTTTGGCTTGAGGAAATAAGATTAGGGTATTGTTTGCTAATTGCTAATTGTTGAGTACGGTGTATAGGCATGGTGGCGAGTATCTATACACTGCTGTCTAGCATGACCGTGAGTCCTTATTTGTGCTTATTCTAATTTTGTAGTGACTCTTTCTTGGGTAATTGACGATTTCTATATAATGTGAAGAGTATGAGAAATAACTATGATTTGTGAACTCTTTAGAGCATTGGCTCGAATGATAAAGTAATTATTGAGTAAGAAATGAAAGAAAGAGAAAGAAATGTGATTATTCCCTTGTCGGGCTGTATTCGTATATTATTGTTCCCTTATCGGGATTTAACCGTTTACTTGTGTTTCCCTTGCCGGGACTTCTATTACTGTTTGTCTATCCCCTTTCCCCCTCAATCGGGCCAGTCCTAAAGATGATTTCCCTTTGCCAAATATACATATATTGATCGATAACTGCACTAAACATGAGTTACAGTTATTCGTTGATTGTTTTGCTGGATACCACCAGATATGGATGGATGAAGAAGATGTAGAGAAAATGGCATTCATCACGCCGTGGGGAATGTACTGTTACATAATGATGCCGTTCGGTTTAAAGAATGCCGGTGCTACCTACATGAGGGCCATAACCACTATCTTTCATGACATGATACATAAAGAAATCGGGGTGTATGTGGATGACATCATCATCAAATCCAAGAAAGCTGCAGATCACATGGGAGATTTGAGAAAATTCTTCAACAGACTAAGGAAGTACAACTTGAAACTGAATCCCGCCAAGTGTGTATTCGGGGTTCCCGCCGAAAAATTATTGGGTTTCATTGTGAGTCGCCGGGAATAGAACTGGACCCGTCAAAGGTTAAAGCCATTCAATAGTTGCAACTACCAAAGAGCAAGAAGGACGTGAGTTTTCTGGGAAGACTCAACTATATCAGCCGATTCATAGCTCAATCCACTGTCATTTGTGAACCCATCCTCAAGATGCTAAAGAAGGATGCCGCCACTAAATGGACTGAGTACTGTCAAAAGGCTTTTGACAGAATAATGGAATATTTGTCAATGCCGCCAGTCTTGGTTCCACCCGAGCCAGGGAGACCTCTATTGCTTTATCTTGCAGTATTGGATGGGGCATTTGGTTGTGTTCTAAGACAACATGACGAGACGGGGAAAAAGGAGCAAGCCATCAACTACCTCAGCAAGAAGTTTACCCCTTACGAGGCTTGATATTCCTTATTAGAGTGCACTTGTTGTGCTTTAACCTGGGTAGCTCAGCAATTGAGGCACTATTTCTGCGCTTACACCACTTATCTCATATCTAGGATGGATCCATTGAAGTATATCTTTCAGAAGCCCATGCCTACCGGCAAGCTCGCCAAGTGGCAAATACTGTTAAGAGAATTTGACATCGTTTATGTTACCCAGAAGGCAGTCAAAGGACAAGCCTTGGCAGATCACCTTGCCGAGAATCCTGTAAAAGGAGAATACGAACCTCTGAAGACATGTTTTCCTAATGAAGAGATAGCCTTCATAGAGAAGACATTGCAGAATCCTATGACGGTTGGAGGATCTTTTTTGACGGAGCCGCAAATTTCAAAGGAGTTGGTATAGGAGCTGTCTTGGTATCAAAAACCGGTCACAATTACCCAGTATCTGCCAAAGATTCCCGTGCACCAACAACATGGCCGAGTACAAAGCCTGCATCGTAGGTCTCAAACTGCAATTGACATGAACATTCAGGAACTATTAGTGATCGGAGACTCAGACCTACTCATACATTAGGTTCGAGAAGAATGGGCAACCAAAAATTCCAAAATACTCCTCTATCTACATCATGTACAGGAGTTGAGGAACAGTTTCAGAAAGACAAAATTTTGGCATGTTCCCAGAATACAGAATGAGTTCGCCGGTGCCTTGGCCACTTTATCATCTATGATCCAGCATCCCGATACAAACTTTATTGATCGCATCCAGGTCAAGATTCACGACCAGCTAGCTTATTGTGCTCACGTCGAGGAAGAAGCCGACGGGAAACCTTGGTTCCACGATATCAGAGAATAACTGACAACAGAAGTGTACCTAGAGCTTGCCAATGCTACTAAAAAACGAACGCTTCAGAGATTTTCCAACAACTTCTTTCACAGTGGGGGTATCTTGTATAGGAGGACTCCTGATTTGGGATTATTAATATGTGTCGAGGCAAGAGAAGCAACCAGACTATTGGAGGAAGTGCACGCAGGAACCTGCGGACCGCGCATGAATGGTTTCGTATTGGCAAAGAAGATACTTCGAGTAGGGTATTTTTGGATAACTATGGAAACGGACTACATCCAGTATGTCCGGAAATGCCACCGTTGTCAAATACATATAGATATGATAAAGGTACCTCCAAACGATCTTACTTCAACAAGCTCGCCATGGCCGTTCGCCGCTTGGGGAATGGATGTCGTTGGACCAATTAAACCAGCCGCGTCAAATGGGCACAGGTTCATCCTAGTGGCAATTGATTACTTCACCAAATGGGTTGATGCAGCATCATACAAGGCTGTCACCAAGAAGGTAGTAATAGATTTCGTCCGCGATCGTATGGTCTGTCGGTTCGAGATTCTGGAATCAATCATCACCGACAATGGTTCTAATCTCAGTACTGACCTAATGAAGGCAATGTGTGAAACATTCAAGATTAAACACAAGAACTCTACGGCTTATAGACCTCAGAAGAATGGAGCTGTGGAAGCAGACAATAAGAACATCAAGAAGATACTAAGGAAGATGATCAAAAAGCACAGGCAGTGGCATGAGAAGTTGTCGTTCGCCTTACTGTTTTATCGTACCACGGTCCGCACGTCAACTGGGGCCACTCCCTACATGCTAGTTTATGGTACAGATACAATCATCCCCACCGAGGTAGAAATTCCCTCCCTGAGGGTCATACAAGAAGCAGAGTTAGAGGATGCAGAATGGGTCAAGAATTGCTACGAGTAGTTAGCCTTCATAGACGAAAAGAGAATGAATGATGTCTGTCACGGTCAATGATATCAGAATAGAATGCCAGAGCCTTTAATAAGAGAGTCAAGCCAAGGAAGTTCACGCCAGGACATTTGGTATTAAAGAAAATATTTTCGCCACAAAATGAAGCAAAAGGGAAATTCTCTCCCTATTGGCAGGGTCCGTACATGGTTCATCGGGTTCTAACTGGAGGAGCCCTTATTCTTGGAGAAATGGACGGAGAAGTCTGGCCGAAGCCTATCAACTCAGACGCAGCGAAAAGATACTACATTTGATCATATGCTTTTCTTTCATGATGTAATTTGAACTATGCCTAACCTGATTCCCGTTTAAGAGGGGATACGTAGGCAACCCTATGGGTTCGGTCACATCTTAATAAAATTCCATCTCCCCCCCCCCCCGGAATTGGAACTGGGGCAGAATTTTGAGGAGGACCCTCAAAATTCCAAAGTAAGTTTTTCAGTCTTTTCATCAGCACCAACACAGTAAACTGGGGTAGAATTTTGAGGAGGGCCATCAAAATTCTAGGATTGTTTCATGTTCAGTTGTCCAGCATAGCCGTCAGCAACGCCAACCCAGTAAACTGGTGCCGAATTTTGAGGAGGACCCTCAAAATTCCTGAGCAAGCAAGGTCGCCGCGTCTTGAACCACATTGCAGCCGTTGTTTCATCCAAAATAAAATCATTATATATATATATACATATATATATATATATATATATATATATATATACACACACACATACGTACTCGCATTATATTTACTAAGTCATGCATAAGATTCATTTGCATCACCATCGTTTAGCAACGCTACCCCGTGATACACGACGCCAACAGTTAGGGGACTCGAACTAACCTCCCCTCTACAAAACTCACAATTTTTCTTTGGATGCTGGAATCCAGTCCACGAATCAAAGTATATTTTCTCTTTTGAATCAAAACCCTCCAGAGGGTCACTATCCGCACTCAACACTCCCCAACAGTCCTAATATCGTAAACCGTCGACCAGCTAAGAAAACTCACTACCATTCGTTCTTTTACATTCCTACACTGCATAAGGCTACTTATCTGCCTTTCGGGACTAAGCTCTGTCCTCATCTGCATTTTCATAAGGCTACTCTCTGCTTTCGAGGTTAAGCTATACCTCCATATTGCATAAGGCTACCTATCTGCCTTTCGGGACTAAGCTCTATCCTCATATGCATTTGCATAAGGCTACTCTCTGCCGTTGGATGTTAAGCTCTACCTCCATATTGCATAAGGCTACTCTCTGCCATCCGAGGTTAAGCTCTACCGCCACATTGCATAAGGCTATTATCTGCCTTCTCAGACTAAGCTTTGTCTCCATCCGCACTTTGCATAAGGATACTCTCTGCCTTCCGAGGTTAAGCTCTACCTCCATATTGCATGAGGCTCCTATTTGCCTTACGAGACTAAGGTTTCCAAAAACCTCAAAATTCCGCTTTTGATCAAAAAGCCTATCAAACCTCATCTGAATGACCTGAAATTTTGCACACGCATCACATATGACACAACAAACCTACTGCAACTTCTGGAATTCCATTCCGACCTTGATATAAAAATTTCATTATCGACCGAAACATCTCAAAATACCAATTTTGCCAATTCAAGCCTAAATCTACCCCGGACCTCCAAAATACATTCCAATCACGCTCCTAAGTCCCAAACCACCTAACAAAGCTAACCAAATTATAAAAATCCAAATCCGAGATCGATTACTAAAAAGTCAAAACTAGGTCAAACTTTTCAAATTTCAAGCTTCAAGCTAAGAATTATTCTTTCAATATCTGTTCCGATTAACCTGAAAACCAGAACCGATAATTTACACAAGTCATCATACATCATACTGGGCTAGTCATGCCCAAGACTTGGCGAGCGAAGTACAAATGGTCAAAATGACCAGTCGGGTCGTTACATCCTCCCCCAGTTAAACATATGTTCGTCCTCGAACGTGTCTAGA
Organism: Nicotiana glauca; assembly: GCA_026770625.1. Classification (NCBI taxonomy): domain Eukaryota; kingdom Viridiplantae; phylum Streptophyta; class Magnoliopsida; order Solanales; family Solanaceae; genus Nicotiana; species Nicotiana glauca. The sequence continues at coordinate 40,408 of MU746592.1, forward strand.
GTTGTTTCAAAAGCCATCAAATCGCCATGTATACTCACCATGCACATAACCGGGGGTGATCCCACGTCACCCCATCCCATATAGGTCAGATAGCATAACATAACTAAAATTTCTCAATCCATCCTAACCAATAAATCTTAGAACGACACTTCCACTTCCAAAATCATCTATAAGATGAGAACCTCGCATCTATACACTAATAAGTCTTAACACGCTGTATCAAACCATATATATAGCCCAAGATGTAATCGCATGTTATACCACGTAACTCAATCACTCGAAGCGGTAACTTCTAATTATCACAACAGCTGCTCAAAATAATCGAATACCGATAATAAACCTCTTATCAATTAAAGCCTCATCCAACACCTTTGTATACTTCCAATGATGAATGAAACACACAGCAATTCATAACCATTCCCCAAATCAACCATTCATGAAGCTTCCTCTACTTTGGCAAGGACCATAGTAAATTTCTAAGCCGAACAACGATTTTATTCTTTCAACATGCTAAACTCGAATCCAATAATATTCATTCTAGATCTCAATGATATCATCTCATCTAACACGACTACTCTAGTGACATGACACATCGATATAATCTCAAGCCATAACCCGTACAACCCGTGCACCAATAAGCAATAGTTCAAATGTACACAAATGATGGAAAGTGTCTCAAATGAGAGAGTTGTACCAAAAGCTCACCAGTGCCACTACAACACAATGCTAAGAACCTATCACACCTCGTATAACCAAAATGTATGAATATAACCCGAATGTTCATACCTCCACATAACTTTGTTGTAATGCGCGATCCTATCCAAGCACCAGTCCACATGAAACACCTCAAGTCACATGCTCAAAATAAAAAACCAACCGCAATTTGATGTCTATAACCAAGAGTTAATCACCATAACCACTGAGAAGCAAATGACGAAATGCCATACCAGCACGAAAGAACATAACCAATGCGCAACCAATCGTGTAATACCCAGATACTCATCTCACTTAAATTCTACTGTAAAGCCCAAATAGAACCATTTCCTTTGTTCCTTTAATCGACGAATCAGAATCCTGCATAGCATACAAGAGTAACTCATGAATAAATCTCGGGACATGAATAAGATTAACAATAACTGAACGGCACTTCTCTCAACAATAACAATTCAGAGTCAATGTATCTGACTTAATGCAAAACACACATCCATATTGGGCCTACCAATGAACCCAAATCAACTCGAGTCACCCACAATAGATAAACAACTCTCTGAAAGTTCGCAATGACTGAATCATAGAACATACTATCCTCTGACTAGCTTGCCCACACCTTCATAGTCCACAACCACGAAACCATCTACTTACATAAACTATCAGTCTCCAAATCTATTAGGACATTTGAACCATCATTTTTGGTCTCAACTCCACCACCTGAATATCCACCTTTCTCCGATTACACTATCCTCCTACGAGGAATACTCCTGAAATTTTTTTCCTGTGCCAAAATGCAAAATTTGAACTCCCGTAGTCGATTAATAAGAGAGTAATGCAATACCAAGGAAGTATCCATAACCCAAACACATCGCCCGTTTAGAAACGTATACCTCATCAAGCCATACTATAAGGCCCCGTGAAAAATTTATGCTCAAAGCTTAGTACTTCGTGGTGTCGAGTTCTGTATATGTGTTGGGAATGCATAAAAATTCTTCAAGCTTGCCGCGGTTCAGACCTTTTTTTACTGATTTTGCACTTAAAAATCAAGAATAAAACTTTTCCAGAAAATTGGCATTATGCGGTCCAGAATGCAGCCGCAGATCAGGTATGCAGACCGTATATATGATGGGAGTTAATCAGAGAGTTGGTCGAAATTAATGGTAGAAGTGTGGTCCATTATGCGATCGCATAATCAATATGCGGACCGCATAGTCATCACATAAGTCCCTCAAGGATTTGTGAAGGTCTCTTCTGCGGTGCATTATGTAACTGCTGAACAGGAATGCAGACCACATTCCCATCGTATACCAAGGCAGAGACGTTCAGTGTTTGGGACACTTCTGAGATCCAATCTGTGGACTGCATTTCAACTCTGCGATCGCATAGTGCGACCGTAGATCCTGCTCGGACTTCTATTTTTCTAAAATTTTAAAACCCGACCCCTTTTTAATAAAATGCCCCAACCCCTCATTTTAATAATCTTTTGAGAAAAATAAGAGAGAAGGAAGGGAAGGTTCTTAAGGGAGAAATGAAGCTTCATCAATTTGATTCTTCAAACTACTCGGGCCGGGAAAATTCTAATTGATTTTCTTCATCCCCAATTTTTGTAGATTGACTTTGCTAGACTATTTGGTGAATTGAAACTAGAAAGTTAAAAAGGGAATTCGGCTTCAGGTATGTATGGCTAATCTTGATCTTTGTAGAATCGCCTTGTTTGGTGTACGAATGTTTGGTATGTGATATCTGCGTGGCTTATTCATGAAATTATTTTTGTTGTGCTTGTGGTAAGAATTTAGGAAAAAATGACGAAAGAAGATCGTAAATGATGCAACTGGAATAATTGTGATAACCACATATATGGCTTATTGTGGGCATTGTTATTGTGAAGTAAAACAAACGTGAGTTGTTAGATATGATGGAAAATAATATTGATGGTTATGGAAATACTTGTAAATTGTTGTTGTTAATTCTTAAGAAGTGTTGTTGTTGATCTTCGTGAATTGTAGATTGTTTTTGTGTTGTTGGTGAATTGTGACTGTACGGTGGGATCGGGTTGCGCGCTGCAACACGAATTTATAAGGTGTGGATTATGGTGATAAGGGTGTCCGAGGTAATAAGGGTGGCAGAGGTAATAAGGGTGGAAAGTGATCGAAATCACTATTGACATAAACATTTGAGCAAATTATGAAATCATTGACGTGGAATTGTGGAAGGGGGAAACTGAAGAGCTTGAAAACTTGTTTAGCTTGATTGTTCCTTTCCTTGTGCATTTGATTATTGTCTCTATTACTGTTTACCTACTTGTATATGGCTTGAGTTTACTTGGAGCAAGTTTGTTCATACATACTTGTAAGGCCCCGTGAATTCACTACTCGGAAACCCGGATTCCGTGGTGCCCAGTTAGGAGCATGCGTCAGAAATTCATTAAAATGTCAAGAATAAGTTTCCAGAAAAATGCAAGAAATGCGATCGAGAATGAGGCCGCATAATAGAAATGCGGATCGCATATCTGCCGCAGAGTGAGTCAGAGTGTTGGTCAAAATTGAAGTCACTTATGCGGTCCAAAATGCAATCGCATAACAGAAATGCAGACCTCATATCTGGCGCAGAGTGAGTTAGAGTGTTGGTTAAAATTAAAGTTAGTTATGCGGTCTAAATGCGGTCGCATAATCGAAATGCTGACCGTATACTCGTCGCACTTTCTCCTTTGAATTTTTTGAGTGTCAGTTATGCGGTGCACTTTGTGACCACAGAACGTGAATGTGGGCCACATTATTACCACAGACTAAGTCAGAACATATGTTTTTTAGGAGGAATTTTGCGGTCCATTATGCGGACCATATGTTCATTCTGCGATCGCAGATGCGATCGCATATTTTACTCGGGGCTCCAATTTTATAATTTTTAACCCGACCTCCCTATCGATATATTCAACATTTTGGCTCATTCCAAGCCTATTTTCTGAGATTGTTAGACAGAGGAAGAGGGTCTTAGAGGTGGAAAGTATCCCCCCATCAAATTCTCCTTAGAATTTTGCTATATCCTTGAAACTAATCAAGTGAAGGCTCCTGAATCTTCATCCCAAGAGGTAAGGCTCCATCACCTCAGCTTATAATTGTATACTTAGCCATATGGGGTCATTAGGGAAAGTAATTCATGGGTATGAGAATGAATCTCTTGCGTGCATACCACCATAGAGTATAGGAAAGTAGTAAAATTAAAAAGGTGGCTATTAGGGGTACCAATGATATAAATTCCTCACAAAAAGGGGCCTAAGGTCATAATGCACCTTTAGTGTTTGACGATATGTTCGAACCAAGTTAGAACTTTAGTTTCGTCTCTAATTCTCAATTTAATTTGTAATTCTTGCTCAATAGATCGAAGCGCTAAGAGTTCCAGAAATTTGTAAAAGAGTAAGGAAAAGATTTATTGAGGTATGTATGGCTAAACCCCCTTTTTACTAGAAATTGAGCTCCGTTGTCATTACGAAAATATGGTAAGAGTTAAATTGGCTAGAGTATTGATTGCCATTATACATTAATTGAATTGCATATAACTATACGTATTCGTGAAAGATGAGCCTTAATGCGAATAATGCACAAATCTTGATAATTAGAGAATGATGAAAACTATAATTATGTGTTGAATTACTTGGGCTATAAGCCGAAAATGAAACAAAGAATTATTCATGCTAGCTATGTGCTCATTTACCTATGATTTGTAACCTGAATTATCCTTGATATGTGTGGGATAGATATTCGAAGGTGTTGATTGATGAGAATGAGAATTGAGTAATGCCTCCAATGAGGTGACCTAGCCGGTCGGGTCGTGATCGGACACCATACCGCACACATGGTTGTAATATGCCGATATTGGATTTAGGATAAGGGAAATGAAATATTGATTATGAGTAATACATCCAATGAGGTGACCTAGCTGGTCGGGTTATGACCGGACTCCGCTCAAGATAGCGGTGGTAATAAGATCAGTGGTGAACACGTGACAGAATTGCCCTAATCTGTGTTATGGAAATTGTATGAAGAATTATATGAATTGCTTCTTTTATTTGCCCGTATTAATTGCTTGTATCTATTTGATAGTTCTTTCTAGTAAAATGGTGTTCAGTTATACATACTAGTACAATTCAAATGTACTGACGTCCCTTTTGCCGGGGGCGCTACATTTGTGTTATGATTGTAGGTGACTCCCTAGCGGCCAGTGTCGACCGTGTGTAGCGGAGCGTTCCTTTACTCGAAGTCTCGGTGAGCCCCTTATTGTTCTATGGGGCTATATGGTGTATCTTTTGTTATTACAACTTTTCACTTTGAGGTATAGCTGGGGCCTTGTTACCGGCATAGTCATGCTTATCTGTTGTATCTTTAGAGGCTCCAAAGACATTAGTGTGGGTTATGTACAGGTTTCGGGGAGTGCACTATATGTATAAGTTGTAATCCTAAACTTGCAATCTCCTTAAGCCGTAACTCTAATAGAATCCATGAAGCTAGCTTATGAACGATAAATTTTTATGATATGAAATGAATCAGTAATGTGGTGTACACTGTGTATTATCGTCTAAATAAATTAAAGGCATGAGTTCTGTATTCATATTGAGTTGGGGTAGAAAGTGTTTGGTTAGGCTTGCTAAGTCGGGTTCACTTGATTGCGCGCCAGTTGTGCCTCCTGAGTTTGGGACGTGACAAATATGGTATCAGAGCCTAAGATTTTGGAAGTGTCATAGGATGTCTTGGAACCATGTCTAGTAGAGTCCTTCTTATCGGTGTGAAGTCGACCACATCTATAAGTTGGAGGCTACTCGGACATTTAGGAACTTCACCCTTCTTTGATATTCTGCATCGTGCGGTGAAACTGTTTACTTCCTAATCGGTGTATTGTTCAACATTTCAGTAAATGGCACCTATGAAGAAGGCAAGAACTGGCCAAGAAGCCAATGCCACCCCAGGAGTGGTTGATGAGTCACTGGTTGATGTTGCAGGTGGGGGTAGCCGCCCTGCTATCACCCTGCCAGATCCTCCTATTCCAGAATAAACTACCTCAGTCCTTAAAACTAGGGAGGGTACCACTATACCTCCCATTGATGCTCCTTTCCCGCCTCCAGTCCCAGCTTCCGGTTCTAGCATTTCTGATGGGGATCTTAGGGGAGCTATTCAAATATTGGCTCAGTTGGTGGCCTCTCAGGCCCAAAGGTCAAATACTGCACCCAGTTCATCCAGCTAGCCAGGGGATTCTACTAGTTCCAGTGTAAATCAATTCCTTCAGTTAGACCTTCCATTATTCACAAGTGCCAACTCAGAAGAAGACCCTCAGGACTTTATTGATGAGATGCACAAGACCCTCAGGGTGATGCATGCGACTGAGACACAGGGATTAGAGTTGGCAGCCTACCGTCTGAAAGGGATGGCCTATTCATGGTTTGAGTTATGGGAGGACTCCCGAGAGGAGGGGCGCCCTCCGGCGAGGTGGAGTGAGTTTACTGATGCTTTTATTGATAATTTCTTGCCCACTGAGACAAGGGCAACCCAGGTAGCAGAATTTGAAAATATGAGACAAGGTGACAGAAGTTTATGGGAGTACCACATGGAGTTTTCCCGCTTGTCCAAGTATGCTATTCACATGTTGCCCACCATGGAGGCTAGAGTGCATCAGTTTTTTCAGGGTCTTAATCATTTGACTATTAATGAGGCTTCCACAGCAGCATTGAATTCTGACATGAACTACGGGAGGATGGTAGCCTTTGCTCAGGCCACAGAGGACCGTAAATTGAAGAACAAAATGGCGAGAGAGAGTAAAAGTAAGGCCCGGTCTACGGGCAACATAGGAGAGTCCCTATGTGGGGGAAGATCAGCTTTTAGGGGAGGATCATCAGGACCTTCCCAGTCTGTTGCACAGTTTTCAGCCAGTGCACAGCCATCAGGGCCCAGCCAGTAGCAGTGGAGTCGTTTTAGGCCCGGTCAAGGCAACAGGGGATTTTGCCAGCGAGGTTGGTTAGGGGAGAGGTTTCAGCAGCAGCAGAGATCCCCGTGTCCCAAGTGTGGGAAGATGCGCTTAGAGGTCTGGTGCATGGAGTTGCCCATATGTTATGGATGTGGGATGAGGGGCCATATCCAGAGACACTATCGTGCATCTCGGCAGGGAACAGGTAGGGGCATAGCTAAGCCCTCCAGTCCAGCAGCTGCCACATCTTCAGCCCCCTCTCTAGCTCGAGGTGCCCCTGCACCTGCGGAGCGTAGTGCAGCTAGGGGTGGTACACAGGGTTCGGGAGGTCCCAGCCGATTCTATGCTATAAGTGGCCGTCAGTCTGTAGAGGCTTCTCCAGATGTTATTATAGGTATTCTGGCTGTCCAATCTCATGATGTGTATGTGCTTATTGACCCTTGTTCCACTTTATCATATGTTACCCTGTTTGTTGTTGTGGGATTTGGGATAGAACCAGAGCAGCTTAATGAGCCATTCTCAGTATCTACCCTAGTTGGTGAGTCAATTTTGGCTGCTCGAGTTTATGGGGGTTGTGTTGTTACGGTGCGTGGTAGGGATACTATGGCTGATCTTATCGAGTTGGGAATAGTGGGTTTTGACGTAATAATGGGAATGGATTGGCTTTACTCATGCTTTGCCAAACTTTATTGTAGGACTAGAACTATCAGGCTCGAATTTCCTAATGAGCCCATCATTTAATGGAGGGGAGATAATGTAGTGCCTTGAGGTCAATTTATTCCCTACATTAAGGCCGCGAAAATGATCTAGAAGGGGTGTATCTATCATCTAGTTCGAGTTGCATACACCAATTCCGAGGCACCTAGACTTGATTCTGCACTGTTTGTGAATGAATTTCCAAATGTCTTTCCAGATGAGCTCCCTGGGATTCCACTAGATAGGGAAATTTATTTTGGGATCGATGTGATGCCAGGCACGCAGCCTATATCGATTCCACCCTACCGGATGGCACCGGCAGAATTGAAAGAACTAAAGGAGAAATTGAAGGATTTGTTAGAGAAGGGTTTCATACGGCCAAGTGTGTCGCCATGGGGCATACCGATCTTGTTTGTAAGAAAGAAGGATGGATCGCTACGGATGTGTATCGACTACCAGCAACTTAACAAAGTCACAATCAAAAACAAATATCCCTTGCCAAGAATAGATGACTTGTTCGATCAATTGCAAGGCGCTTCATGTTTCTCAAAAATTAACTTGCGGTCCGGGTATCACCAATTGAAGATACGGGAGCGAGATATTCCAAAAAGCGCCTTTAGAACCCGGTATAGGCACTTTGAATTTATGGTAATGTCGTTTGGGCTAACAAATGCCCCAACTGCTTTCATGGACCTTATGAATCGAGTCTTCAAGCCCTTCCTAGACTCCTTTGTGATAGTGTTCATTGACAACATTCTAGTATATTCCTAAAGCCGGGAGGACCATGCTGGCCATCTCAGGGCAGTATTGCAGACTCTTCAGCAACATCAATTATATGCAAAATTTTCAAAATGTGAATTCTCGCTTGAATCTGTTGCTTTCTTAGGTCATGTTGTTTCCAGGGATGGAGTTATGGTTGACCCTTAGAAGGTTGCAGCAGTGAAGAATTGGCCTAGACCTACTACTCCAATCGAGATCCGCAGTTTCTTGGGATTAGCTGGGTACTACATGAGGTTTGTGGAGGGGTTTTCTACTCTTGCCTCTCCTTTGACAAAATTGACGCAGAAAGCAGTTAAATTCGAATTGTCTGATGCTTGTGAAAAGAGTTTCCAAGAATTGAAATCAAGGTTAACAACAACACCGGTGTTAGCCCTACCAGAGGGTACCGAGGGATTTGTGGTGTATTGCGATGCTTCAAGAGTCGGGCTGGGGTGTGTGTTGATACAGCGGGGCAAGGTGATAGCCTACGCCTCTAGGCAGCTCAAGAATCATCAGAAGAACTATCCAACCCATTACTTAGAGCTAGCAGCTGTGGTGTTTGCACTACAGATTTGGCGGCATTATTTGTATAGGGTCCATGTGGACATATTTACAGATCATAAGAGACTTCAATATATCTTCAAGCAGAAGGAGTTGAACCTAAGGCAAAGAAGGTGGCTAGAGTTACTCAAAGAGTACGATATGGATATTCTTTACCGCCCGGGAAAGGCAAATGTTGTAGCAGATGCACTTAGTCAAAAATCTATGGGGAGTTTGGCTAATTTGGGGGCCTATCAGAGGCCGTTAGCTAGGGAAGTTCACCGGCTAGCTAATTTGGGAGTTTGTCTGGCAGACTCTGATGAAGGAGGGGTAATTATATAGAATAGGGCTGAATCATCGCTTGTGGTAGAGGTGAAAGAAAAGAAATTCAATGATCCATTATTAGCACAACTAAAAGAAGGGATTCACAATCATAAGGCCACAGCTATCTACTTGGGCATGAATGATGGTACCCTACGGTACCAAGACCGCCTGTGTGTTCCTTATATCGACAGTCTTCAGGAAAGAATCATGGTAGAAGCTCAAACATCTAGGTATTCCGTGCACCCAGGTTCTACAAAAATGTATCATAATCTCAAGGAAATTTATTGGTGGAACAACATGAAGAAGGATGTGGCGGAATTCATGGCAAAATGTCCGAATTGTCAACAGGTAAAAGCCGAACATCAAAGGCCCGGGGGGTTGACGCAATGCGTAGACATTCCAATGTGGAAGTAGGAGATGATTAACATGGACTTTGTGGTAGGGTTGGCATGCACTTCACGCAAGTTCGACTCAATTTGGGTAATCATGGATCGACTCACGAAATTAGCGCACTTCTTGCCAGTTAAATCTACCGACACAGCGGAACAATGTGCTTAGTTGTATATCAAAGAAATAGTCAGGTTACATGGCACTCCAATCTCAATCATTTCAGATTGAGGGGCTCAATTCACAACTAACTTTTGGAAGAAATTTCAGCAAGTCCTGGGTACGCAAGTGAACCTTAGCATAGCTTTTCACCCACAAACCGATGGGCAAGCAGAACGGACTATTCGGACGCTTGAGGACATGTTGCGTGCTTGTACTATTGAATTCAAGGGGAGTTGGGATTACCATTTGCCACTCATAGAATTTGCTTACAATAATAACTTTCATGCTAGTATTCAAATGGCACCGTTCGAAGCATTGTACGATAGGAGATATAGGTCTCCCATCGGGTGGTTCGAGATTGGAGAAGAGAAATTGATACGACCGGACCTCGTGCACCAGGCCATGGAGAAAGTCAAGCTTATTAAAGAAAAGTTAAAAACTGCTCAAAGTCGCCAAAAATCCTACTCGGATGTGCATCGCAGATATTTGGAGTTTAAAGAAGATGATTGGGTATTCTTGAAAGTTTCCCCTATGAAGGGTATCATGCGATTCGGAAAGAAAGGAAAATTAAGCCCAAGGTATGTCGGGCCATACAGAATCATTCAGAAAGTTGGTCATGTGGCATACAAGCTCGAGCTGTAGCCCGAGATGTCATTAGTACACCCGGTTTTCCAAGTGTCTATGTTAAGGAAGGTGGTAGGGGATCCGTCCTCCATTGTGCCAGTAGAGACTATTGAAGTAAACGAAGAGCTATCGTACGAAGAGGTCCTAGTCGCCATTCTTGATAGGCAAGTTCCAAAACTAAATAGTAAGGAGATTGCATCCATAAAAAAATTATGGCGGAACTAGCACGTTGAGGAAGATACTTGGGAAGCCGAGGATCAAATGAAAAAGAAGTATCTACACTTGTTTGAATGATCATGTAATAACTTCTATGCGTTCAGCTCCTTCAAAATCGTATCTATTGGCTAGATTTATGTAAAAACATCCTCTTTTGGTAATATGGTTGCTTATATGGCCATTGTTGATATTGTGCCAGTTATACTATGCTTACAAATATGCTTATGTTGTGATGGTATGTTTTTGGGGCTCTTTGACAGGTGGGTAAGGCCTAGATACAAAGGAAACTCTAGCGAAATTTTCGGAAATCTAGGGAGTTAGCTAAATTGGGAGACTGTCAAGCAGTTTCGGGTTGTAATGAGGAGAAGATTGCACCAAGACTGTAAATAAATGAACCTTGATCCTTATTCGAGGGCGAATGATCTTAAGTGGGGGAGGATGTAAGGCCACGTGAAATCCCTACTCAGAAACCCGGATTCTGTGGTGTCAAGTTAGGAGCATGTGTTAGAAATTCATTTGAATTAAATAGTGCATTAAAAAGTCAAGAATAAGTTTCCAAAAAAATGCAAGAAATGCGGTCTAGAATGCTGTCGCATAATAGAAATGCGGACCGCATATCTGCCATAGAGTGAGTCAGAGTGTTGGTTAAAATTGAAGTCAGTTATGCGGTCCAAAATGCGATCGCATAATAGAAATGCGGACCGCATATCTGCCACAGAGTGAGTCAGAGTGTTGGTTAAAATTGAAGTCAGTTATGCGGTCTAAATGCGGTCGCATAATCGAAATGCAGACCGCATAGTCGTCGAACATTCACCTTTGAATTTTGTGATTGTCAGTTCTGCGGTGCACTTTGCGATCGTAGAACGTGAATGCGGGCCGCATTATTACCACAGACTGAGTCAGAACGTATGGTTTTTGGGTGGCATTTTGCCGTCCATTATGCGGACCGCATGTTCATTTTGCGATCGCAGATGCGATTGCATATTTTACTCGGCGCTCCAATTTTCTAATTTTTAACCTGGCCTCCCTATCGATATATTCAACATTTTGGCTCATTCTAAGCCTATTTTATGAGATTATTAGAGAGAGAAAGAGGGTCTTAGAGGAGGAAAGTGTCCGCCCATGAAACTAATCAAGTGAAGGCTCCTGAATCTTCATCCCAAGAGGTAAGGCTCCATCACCTCAGCTCATAATTGTGTACTTACCCATATGGGCTCATTAGGGGAAGTAATTCATGGGTATGAGAATGAATCTCTTGCATGCATACCAAATAGAGTATTGGAATGTAGTAAAATTAAAAAGGTGTCAATTGGGGGTACAAATGATAGAAATTTCTCACAAAAAGGGGCCTAAGGTCATAATACACCTTTAGTGTTTGACGATATATTTGAACCAATTTAGAACTTCAGTTTCGTCTCTAATTCTCGATTTAATTTGTAATTCTTTCTCAATAGATTGAAGCACTATGAGTTTCGAAAATTTGTAAAAGAGTAAGGAAAAGCTTTATTGAGGTATGTATGGCTAAAACCCCTTTTTATAGAAATTGAGCTTCGTTGTAATTACGAAAGTATGGTAAGAGTTAAATTGGATAGAGTATTGATTTCCATTACGCATTAATTGAATTGCATAGAACTATACATATTCGTGAAGGATGTGCCTCAATGCGAATAATGCACAAATCTTGATAATTAGAGAATGATGAGAAGTATAATTATGTGTCGAATTACTTGGGCTATAAGCCGACATTGAAACAAAGAACTATTCATGCTAGCAATGTGCTCATTTACCTATGATTTGTAACCTGAATTATCCTCGATATGTGTGGGATAGATATTTGAAGGTGTTGACTCATAAGAATAAGAATTGAGTAATGCCTCCAATGAGCTGACCTGGCCGGTCGGGTCGTGATCAGACACAATGCCGCACACATGGTGGTAATGTGCCGATATTGGATTCCGAATAAGGGAAATGAAATATTAATTGTGAGTAATACCTCTAATAAGGTGAGCTAGCCAGTCGGGTTGTGACCAGACTCCGCTCGAGATAGCGGTGGTAATGAGAACAGTGGTGAACACGTGACAAAATTGCCTTAATTTGTGTTGTGGAAATTGTATGAAGAATTATATGAATTGCTTCTCTGATTTGCCCGTATTAATTGCTTGTATCTATTTTATAGTTCTTTCTAGTAAAATGGTGTCCAGTTATACATACCAGTACAATTCAAATGTACTGACGTCCCTTTTACATACGTGTTATGATTGTATGTGGCTCCATAGCGGACAGTGCCGACCGTGTGTAGCGGAGCATTCTTCTACTTGAAGTCTCAGTGAGACCCTTATTCTTCCATGGGGCTATATTGTGTATCTTTTGTTATTACAACTTTTTACTTTTGAGGTATAGCCGGGGCCTTTTTGCCGGCATAGTCATGCGTATCTGTTGTACCTTTAGAGGCTCCAAAGACACTAATGTGCGTTATGTATAGTTTTCGGGGAGTCCACTATATGTATATGTTGTAATCCTAAACTTGTGATCTTCCTAAGCCGTAATTCTAATAGAATCCATAAAGCTAACTTATGAACAACAAATGTTTATGATATGGAATGAATCAGTAATGTGGTGTACACCGCGTATTATTGTCTAAATAAATCAACGACATGAATTTCGTATTAATATTGGGTTGGGGTAGAATGTATTTAGTTAGGCTTGCTCAATCGGGTTCACTTGATTGAGCGCCGGTCGTGCCTCCCGAGGTTGGGGCGTGACAATACCAGTACAATTCAAGTGTACTAACGTCCCTTTTGCCGGGGGCACTTCATTCGTGTTATGGTTGTAGGTGGATCCATAGCAGGTACTCTAGTCCACCGATCGTAGCTCTTCATCACTTCCCATCAGCTGAATTGGTGAGCCTCTTTCCTTTTGGGGCCCTACGTGGCTCATGCCGCTTCTGTTTTGGGATCTTATTTTGATATTTGTATAAGGTATATCCGGAGCCTTGTTCCCAGCAAGTACGTTATCATCCCTTTTTCATGTTTAGAGGCTCTGTAGACAAGAAATGTAGGTCATGAACTTATGTAATATGTATCTTGCACGTTGGGCTATGTAAAGTGTAAACCACACTAAGAATCATGTACCATATGTATCTTTTGTAATAAAAAGGTGTTTTGATATAAATGGTTATTTCTCTTTGCTACTAAGTAATGAAAAAATATGGGGTAACACGTGGGGTAGGAGAGGCACCCAGGTCTGCTTGACTGGGGCTACCCGGTCGAGTGCCGGTCCTGTCCCTCAGATTCGGGGTGTGACAAACTTGGTATCAGAGCCTCAGGTTTTAAAAGAGTCCTAGGATGTCTCGGAGCCGTACCTAGTAGAGCCCTTCTTATCAGTGTATTGTCAACCACATATATAATTAGGGGGCTACACGGGCATTTAGGAAACTATCCTCTTTTTTGTTATTCCATATCATGCGGTGAAGTGGAAAGTTGAAGTATTTACGTCTAACTCGTGCTTTGTTCTAAAATTTTCAGAAATGGCACCTAAGAAGAAAGCTAGACTCGACCTTGGGACCGACACTACACCAAGTGTGGCCATGAATCATGTACCTGATACCGCGGGTGAGAGTGACTCCCCGACGTTGAATCTGCCTAGCCCATCTATTTCAGATCCAAGCATTCCTATTCCAACTGCGGCATAGGGTTCCACCATCCCTCCCACTAATACTCCTAATCCTGATGCTGTTCCAGCTTCCGGTCCTGGGGTTTCTGATGGGGACCTTAGAGGAGCCATCAGTATGTTGAACCGGTTAGTGGCTTCCCAGGCCCAAAGATCTCATGATGCCCCAGTGTCCTCCAGTGGACAGGGAGATTATGCCAGCTCCAGAGTCTACCAGTTTCTGCGATTGGCCCCTCCAGAGTTCTCAGGCATAGACGTAGAGGCCGATCCGTAGGATTTCCTTGATGAGACGTACAAGACCCTCCGAATGATGAAGGCTACAGAGAAAGAGGGGGTTGAGTTGGATATATACAGGTTGAGGGGAGCAGTGCGTTCGTGGTTCGAGATGTGGGAGGATTCCCGTGAGGAGGGAAGACCTTCGACGATATGGGATGAGTTTGTAGATGCCTTTATGGACCACTTCTTGCCTCCCGAGACAATTACAGCTCACCCCACTGAGTTCGAGGTTCTCAAGTAGGGTAGAATGAGTGTTTTGGAGTACGACATGGAGTTTGTGAGGTTTTCCAAGTATGCTCCTCAGTTAGTGTCGACCATGGATGCTCGAGTTCGGCGTTTCGTTTATGGTCTTGGTACTTTGGTGATGAATGAAGCTGCTACGGCGGCCTTGCTCTCAGATATGAATTATGGAAAGATTGTAGGATTCGCTCAGACCACAGAGGTTAGGAAGTTGAAGATATGGGCCGAAATGGAGAGTAGCAGCAGGGCCAGGTCAATAGGTCAATCAGGGAGACCAGTTCCGAGAAGAGGGTCATCAGGGCCATCCCAGTCATATGCTCAGTCCTCAGCGAGTGCACCGCCATCTGTGCACAGTTACCAGCAGAGCAGTCACTCGAGACCAGGTTCAGACAGCAAGAGGTTCCGTCAGTCCGGTCGTCTAGGAGTAAGGTCCCAGTAGCAGGGGAGAGCTACATGCCCCAAGTATGGGAGGTTCCATACACAGACTTGTTATTTGGATATCCCGATATGTTATAGGTGCGGGTTGAGAGGTCACATCCAGTGGGACTGTCGTGCGCCAAGTTAGGGTATTGGTAGGGGATCTGCCTAGTCATCCGGGTCTTCAGTTGCTACATCATCCATGCGTCCTCCAGCTCCAACAAGGCATGGTGCAGTTAGGGGTGGAGCTCGTGGTAGGGGTGGACCTACTATGATTTGAGTGGTCGCCAGAGTGCTGAGACTTCTCCAGATATTGTTACAGGTATCTTGTCTGCTCAGGACATTGATTGCTATGCTCTTATTGATCCGGGGTCCTCTTTTTCTTATGTCACCCCATTCATTACTTTATGTTTTGGGATAGAACCCGAACAACTTCATGAGTCGTTCTTTATATCGACTCCGGTTGGTGATTCTATTACAACTTCGCGAGTTTATAGGAAATGTGTCATCACGGTGTGTGGTCGCATTACCATGACCAATATTATTGAGCTTGGAATGGTAGATTTTGATGTAATCATGGAAATGGACTGGTTTTATTCGTGCGTTGCTAAACTTGACTGCCGAACGAGAGTCATGAGGCTTGAGTTCCCTAACGAGCCTATTATTGAGTGTAAAGGAAATTGTGTGGTGCCAAAGGGTAGGTTTATTTCTTACCTTAAGGCTTTGAAGATGATTAAGAAGGGGTGTATCTATCATTTGGTTCGAGTGGCGGACACCACATCGGAAGTGTCTGTCCTCGAGTCTGTGCCAGTTGTGAACGAGTTTCTTGAAGTATTTCTAGATGAGCTTCCAAGCATTCCTCCAGATAGGGAGATTGATTTCAGGATTGATGTATTTCTAAATACTCAGCCAATATCTATTCCACCATACAGAATGGCGCCAATAGAGTTAAGAGAGTTAAAGGAGCAGCTGAAGGATTTATTAGAGAAGGGGTTCATACGACCGAGTGCGTCGCCGTGGGGTGCTTCGGTTCTTTTTGTCAGAAAGAAGGATGGGTCGCTTCGGATGTGCATTTATTATCTACATCTTAACAAAGTCACCATCAAGAATAAATATCCTTTGCCTCGGATAGATGGTTTGTTCGACCAATTACAAGGTGCAAAGTTCTTCTCCAAAATTGATTTGCGATCCGGGTATCACCAGTTGAAGATCAGAGAGCAGGATATTCCTAAAACCGCCTTCAGAACTCGCTATGGTCACTTCGAATTCTTGGTCATGTCTTTTAGGCTAACCAATGCCCCAGCAGCTTTCATGGACCTTATAAATCAGGTTTTCAAGCCATTTCTAGACTCATTTGTGATTGTTTTCATTGACGACATCACGGTTTATTATCGGAGCATGGAGGATCATGCAGATCACCTCAGAGCGGTTTTGCAGACTCTTCATCAGCACTAGTTGTACGCTAAATTCTCAAAATGTGAATTTTGGTTGGAGTCCGTTACTTTTTTGGGCCATGTTGTTTCCACTGAGGGGATTCAGGTGGATCCCCAGAAGATTGCAGCGGTGAAGGATTGGCCTAGACCCACGACCCCGACCCCGACGGAGGTTCATAGCTTCTTGGGTTTAGCCGGGTACTACCGAAGGTTTATGGAGGGATTCTCTACCCTCGCCTCCCCATTGAGTAAATTGATGCAGAAAGCAGTTAAATTCAATTGGTCCGACGCTTATGAGAAAAGTTTTTAGGAATTGAAGTCAAGGTTGACCTCAACATCTATATTGGCCTTGCCGGAAGGCACAGAAGGATTTGTGGTCTATTGCGATGCTTCCGGGGTCGGTTTGGGGTGTGTATTGATGCAGCATGGGAAGGTTATAGTGTATTCTTCAAGGAAACTCAAGAATTAGAAGAAGAATTACCCAACGCATGATTTGGAGCTTGCAACAGTTGTATTTGCCTTGAAAATATGGCGGCATTATCTTTATGGGGTCCATGTAGATGTGTCTCGGACCACAAGAGTCTCCGATATTTTTTCAAACAGAAGGAGTTAAATTTGAGGCAACGTCGCTGGTTAGAGTTGCTTAAAGATTATGATATGAACATCTTATACCATCCAGGAAAGGTAAATGTGGTGGCCGACACCCTCAGTCGAAAATCCATGGGTAGTTTGGCTCACTTGGGGGCGGATCAGAGGCTCCTAACTCAGGAGATTTATTAGTTGGCCAGTTTTGGGGTTTGCATTTCGACCCCAAATGAGGAGGAAATTATGGTGCGTAATAGAGCAGAATCATCGCTTGTAGCGGAAGTCAAGGAAAAATAGGTCATCGATCTAACATTGGCACAGATGAAGGAGGCAGTTCTAAACAACAAAACTTCGACATTTTCACTCGAAGACAATAATGGTGTGTTACAATGTCAAGGAAGGCTATGTGTTCTAGATGCGGATAAACTTCGGGAGAGATTAATCGTGGAGGCTCATCATTCCAGGTATTCGGTGCACCCAGGTTCTACGAAAATGTATCACGATCTCAAGGAAATTTACTGGTGGAACGGTATGAAGAGGGGTGTGGCTGACTTTGTATCAAAATGTCCAAATTGTCAGCAAGTAAAAGCTAAAATCAGCGGCCTGGTGGGTTAACCCAGCTTATGGAAATACAAATGTGGAAATGGGAGATGATCAACATGGATTTCGTGGTAGGATTACCTCGCACTCAGCGAAAGTTCGACTCAATTTGGGTGATAGTGGATCGATTCACCAAATCAGCTCACTTCTTGCCAGTCAAGTCCACCGATATCACAGAACAGTATGCTCGGTTGTACATCAAGGAAATAGTGAGGCTTAATGGTACTCCGCTCTCTATTATTTTGGATTGAGAGGCTCAGTTCGCAGCAAATTTTTTGAAGAAATTTCAGCAAGGTTTCGGTACCCAGGTGAATCTTAGCACGACTTTCCATCCGCAGACCTATGGTAAAGAAGAGCGGACTATTCAGATGCTTGAATATATGTTACGGGCTTGTGTCTTGGATTTCAAAAATAATTGGGATGATCACTTGCCCCTTATCGAATTTTCTTACAATAACAACTTTCATAATAGCATCCAGATGGCCCCATTTCAGGCATTGTACAGAAGGAGATGTAAGTCTCCGATCGGATGGTTCGAAGTAGGTAAAGCAGAGTTGATAGGGCTGGATCTCATGCACCAGGCTATGGAAAAAGTTAAAGTCATTGAGGAAAGGATGAAGACTGCTCAGAGTCTCCAGAAGTCCTATGCGGACGTACGTCGAAGAGAATTGGAGTTCCAAGTAGATGATTGGGTATTCTTAAGGGTGTCTTCTATGAAGGGAGTCATGCGATTTGGGAAGAGAGGGAAGCTGAGTCCTTGATATGTCGGGCCTTAAAAGATCATTCAAAGGATCGGGCAAGTTGCTTATAAACTGGAGTTGCCCCCTAAAATATCCCTAGTGCACCCAGTGTTCCATGTGCCTATGTTAAGGAAAGTGGTTGGAGATCCATCCACCATCGCGCCAGTAAAAGACATCAAGGTTATTGAAGAGTTATCGTATGAAGAAATTTCGGTTGCTATTATTGCTAGACAAGTTCGTAAATTGCGAAACAAGGAAATTGCTTCAGTTAAAGTGTTGTGGAAAAATTAACAAGTCGAGGAAGCCACTTGGGAAGCGAAAGATGAGATGAAAGAAAAATATCCCCATTTGTTCGAACTAGTCCAGTAGTAATCGTGCGAACTCTTGTCCCTAGCGAACTGGCATTGTGTCCCATGTGGTGCCAAGACATCCCATTTCTCCCCTAAATGCTTTACTATTGTAATTCTTCAAATTGTGCCAAAATTGTATGTGTTGTGATTATTTGAGCCATATGCAAACCCTTCTTGGTAAAGGAACATTTTTGTAAAAACTCTTGTGATAAGTAACTCGCTTATGATAGTGTAGATTGGTAATGATTAATTTGCATGTGTATAGTGAATCGTAGTGGTTAAATTGTATGAGACTCATTGGAGTAATAAAACTATGTGCAAAAGTGTTTCAAGTGATTGTATATGTACAAGTGTAGGGGGTGATGGATTGTATATCAGTTACAGGGGTAACAAAAATTGTGTAATGGTGCTTGGATATGTGTTTCGGGGGCTCTCTGACAGGTAGATGTGTCCAAATTACAAAGGAAACTCTAGCGAAGTTTTTCTACATCATGGGAGTTAGTGGAAAAACTTGGGAGCTTGCATATCATGTTTTTCAAACCAACTGATTTTCAAAAATCCTCATTCGAGGACGAATGATTTTAAGTGGGGGAGGATGTAGGGCCCCGTAAAAAATTTGTGCTCAAAGCTTAGTACTTTGTGGTGTCGAGTTCCGTATATGTGTTGGAAATGTGTAAAAATTCTTCAAGCTCGCTGCGGTTCAGACCCCTTTTACTGATTTTGCACCTAAAAATCAAGAATAAAAATTTATCAGAAAATTGCCATTATGCGGTCCAGAATGCGATCGCAGATAAGGTATGCAAAATGTATTTATGCCGCGGAGTTAATCAGAGAGTTGGTCAAAATTGATGTTAGAAGTGCGGTGCATTATGCGATTGCATAATCAATATACGGACCGCATAGTCGTCGCAAAAGTCCCTCAAAGATTTGTGAAGGTCAGTTATACGGTGCATTATGCGACAGCAGAACAAGAATATGGACCGCATTCCCATCGCATACCAAGGCAGAGACGTTCAATATTTGGGACACTTCTGCGGTTCAATCTGCGAACAGCATTTCAACTTTGCGATCACATAATGCGACCGCAGATCCTGCTATGACTTCTATTTTTCTAAAATTTTAAAAACCTACCCCTTTTTAATTAAACGCCCCCAACCCCTCATTTTAACAAACTTCTGAGAAAAATAAGAGAGAGGGAAGGGAGGGTTCTTGAGGAGAAAGGAAGCTTCACCAATTTGATTCTTCAAACCACCCAGGCTGGGGAAAATTCTAATTGATTGTATTCATCCCCAATTTTTGCAGATTGACGTTGCTTGACTATTTGGTGAATTGAAACTACAAAGTTAAAAAGGGAATTCGGCTCCAGGTATGTATAGCTAACCTTGATCTTTGTAGAATCGCCTTGTTTGGTGTACGAATTTTTGGTTTGCAATATTTGCGTGGCTTATTCATTAAATTATTGTGATTGTTCTTTGGGTAAGAATTAAGGAACAAATGACGAAAGAAAATCATAAATGATGCAACTGGAATAACTGTGATAACCACATCTATGGCATATTGTGGGCAATTGTCGTTGTGATGTAAAACACACGTGAGTTGTTGGATATGACGGAAAATAGTATTGATGGTTATGGAAATACTTGTAAATTATTGTTGTTAATTCTTAAGAAGTGTTGTTGTTGAACTTTGTAAATTGTTGATTGTTGTTGTCTTGTTGGTGAATTGTGATTGTACAGTGGGATCGGGTTGTGCGCCGCAACACGAAGTTATAAGGTGAGGGTTGTGGTGATAAGGGTAGCCGAGGTAATAAGGGTGGACGAGGTAATAAGGGTGGAGAGTGAACGAAATCACTATTGTAATAAACATTTGAGCAAATTGTGAAATCATTGACGTGGAATTGTAGAAGGGGGAAACTGGAGAGATTGAAAACTTGTTTAGCTTGATTGTTCCTTTTCTTGTGCATTTGATTGTTGTCTCTATTACTGTTACCGATTTGTATATGGCTTGAGTTTACTTGGAGCAAGTTTGTTTATACATATCAGTACAATTCAAGTGTACTGGCGTCCCTTTTGCCGGGGGTGCTACATTCCTGTAATGATTGTAGGTGGATCCATATCAGGTACTCCAGTCCACCGACCATAGTTCTTCATCACTTCCCGTCTGCTCAATTGGTGAGCCCCTTTCGTTTTGGGGCCCTACGTGGCTCATGCCGCTTCTATTTTGGGATCTTATTTTGATATTTGTATAAGGTATAGCCGGAGCCTTGTTACCGACAAGTACGTTATCATCCCCTTTTCATGTTTAGAGGCTCCATATATAGGAAATGTGGGTCATGAACTTTTGTAATATGTATCTTGCACGTTGGGCTATGTAAAGTATAAACCATGCTAAGAATCATGTAACATATGTATGTTTTGTAATAAAAAGGTGTTTTGATTGTAAATGGTTTTTTCTCTTTGCTAATAAATAATGAAAAAATACTGGATAACACATGGGGTAGGAGAGGTACCCAGGTCCGCTTGACTGGGGCTACCCGGTCGAACGCCAGTCGTGTCCCTCGGATTTGGGGCATGACACACACCAATTAGTGATCTCATTTGTCAAGTCATCTGAAACTGTCCCTACTACCTAAGAATTTAGGACCTTCCTTTCTAAACTAAACTGTAACCTTACACATGCAATCTCAATCCTAAGCAACATACCGCATATTCATACCATGCTACGATAAACGTAACAACTTAATATCCATTATGAGCCACAAGCAACTACGTACTCAACTAGCCAAGAACTTAGCATTTGATCCCATCTAGAAGAAAATCAAATTCCATCTCATGCTCCTCATGCCAGTAGAAAATATACGTTTCTAATCGTGGTAGAAACCATCAAGAACTCACCAAATTCCATTTGCACAAAACCAAACCATCAGAACTGAATCCTTCTAACTTCACCAAGCCACGCAAGCCACGCAAGCTGCCAAAACCCCAAGAGCATCACCATGACACACCTGTAGAAACTCTTTACCTCATAAGCACCCAAAGAACTAATCATATCCCTTACCATGCCGATTCGGCCTACTGCCAAGCTGCCCTATTTATCCAAGTTCCTTCTGAATTACCTTCAAATTGATACTTTTCCTTGCCATGATATTGCGATCCTCAACCCAGACTCACCACACGCGACCCAAGCATAAAACCACACCATCTAAGGCTCATAAGCCATTGAATACTCTCTTAAGTATCCTCAAAAGCACCATATTTAAAATACCTACCCTGAAGGGACTTCCTGCGATTCCAAAGCCTTTCACTTCCTGATACTGATATTCAGAATCCCATAATTGATATATAAGTTCCAAAAAGTCTTGACACCCTCCAATGTAAGCCACAATTTCTAGCCAAATACAAGTCCTTAAAATGTCCAATTATTACATGTTAATATTTAATACTTTAGAACAATTCTCGAGTGTCATTCACTCTGCTCAAACCTAAATTAGACTAATCAAACGGATCAGATGACCTGTGCTTCATGTGCTCTCCAACACCACAGAAATTAACCCCACCTTAATGCAACCAAGTAACTTTCTGTTCTATGCACCGTACATCCTTTACCAATAACAACTCAAGCCATTCTGTGATTCTCATTCACCCATAAAGCATAACATAACATTTATTAAAATTTTCTTTACTCGAGCCAACCTCAATCTAAACCTCCATAAGCTATAACTTATTCACCAGTACGCCTCAAACTGCAACTAATATAGCACTTAACCATGCAATCAATTGATCAATAGCAGACTCCCCCACCTGGCTCAAAGCCATAGGCCAACAACACATAATAACTCGTAATGCCTATACTCCAATATCACCATAATCCCATAGTGAGATTAAACTCAATCTTCATAAGCTCATGCAACAGAAGCCATATAGTAGTATAAATCAAAATTCCCAAATAAATTGAAATCCCCCACACACTTTAAGTTAAATAGTTTTTACAGAATAAAAAAATTTCAGGAGAAGACCAACGCATAAATAAGAAAAAGTGTTTGCTGTTAAGAGCCAATAAGTCAAAGAAAAAACTCCTATAGTAGCTTGTGACATCAAAACATTAAAGTAATTAATTAAATTAGAAGAAAGAACATGGAAGAAAGATAAGCATACCTACCAAGATATATCTTTTTTATTAGGTATGCACTTAGCAACCCTACCTGCATTTAATGCAGACATGACTCTCGAGAACATTTTGCCTTCCAATGAATGAACACAAATATGGAGCAAGTTAGAGAATTTGTCCACTACGTGAATAACCGCCTTTTAGCTCATTTCCGGGGTGAGGGCTAGCATAATATACTTATGGAATTCAATAATTTACGCCAACACCGAGGAAGCCAACACCAGTAAGCCAACACCAAAACTTTACAAGATGTATCATTATAGTGAGATGGCATATCCTGCATTAATAATGCTTACTGTTGCACAGGATGAGGCCTAATGTTGTAAAAGCACATATTGATACATGCTTTATACAGCCACTAATCAAGCGAAGTAGAGACATAAATAGATCCAAAGAAAAGAAGCAAGATGACTACTTCCATTCCTCTCCTTAGACTGACAATAATACAAGACAAAAATAAGGCAGTTTTTACCTAATATATTAGTGTGAATATTCTAATAATAATACTTCAAAAACAAGATAAATCTTGTTGCATTGGAATTTCTTGATTATATGAAGAGTTAGTAATAGTATTTCTTGAAAGATTTACAAATCTTAAAAAACTGATTAGCAAACAGTTCAACCCATGATAGAGGTTCCCCTCCTTTTGTTTCACATCCCTCTGCAAAGAAAATTACAACAAAGTAAAAGAAAAGGAGTGAAATAATAGCATGGAGAAATGCATCTTTAGCCTCCAAAAGCTGATGTACATGCACTCTGCAAAGAAAATTACACTGGTCAAACTCCTTCACATAAAATGAAATGAAGGAGGTAATAACTTAGTCTATACACCCATATTTTCCCAGGGTAAAAGTGCTCAAGACTTAGAAACAAGGACATGAATCCTGTCTTCTCCCATCATATCTTTAACTTCTTGCTTAATCTTCAGCGCAGATGCTTCAAGTTGAGGGCTCTTCCAAAGTGTGATACTTTTTAATGAACAAATATCTCCGAAATTAGGCGGAATCTCCTTAAGTTTAAGACATTCCCATAATCGTAATTTCTCAACAACAGGAAAGGATTCCTCTCCAACCTCCCACTTGGAAAGATTCACTCGATCCAAATGCAAACATTTGAGATTCTGGAAGGTGTCTTCCTCCCCCACGTTCCATTCTTCCCCCTCGATGATTGTGTCTACAAGGTACAGATCTTCTAGCTTGGGCAGTCTTCCTATTGTTGAAAGTGAATTGGATGTCATAGGAAACTCAAACAAACACAATATTTTCAAACTCAAAGGGAAGAAAAGATCCCACAACCGATTCGTCGCTACAGACGACGTACTATGATTTGTATTTGAACTTTCAAAAGTTACATTGAGAAGTTCTAGTTCATTTAGGAAGTCCAGTTTCGGGAACCAATATCGCTCTGTTGAATAATCCCATGATTCCTTGAGATTAAATCCAAGCTTTTGAAGATTGGGAAACTTTTTGAAAATATCCTCTGTGTCTTTCGAATAGGAAAGTTTGAGTCCCCATAACAATCTCAGGCTCTCTAACTTTGAGTCATCTGCTACAACTATTGGTTCATCTATATCCAAATCAAAGAATTCTATGACCAGCATTTGCAACTTTACGAGATTCCAAATTGTCGGTAGTAGTACCAAGTGCCGTCCATCATTTTTCACCCACAAAGCTTCTAGATTCCAAAGATTTGAAAAACATGAAGGCAGAGATTGAACTTCTATTCTGATTTTTAAGAACCTCAAATGGACCAATGTGCATATTTCATTGAGCAAGGAATCATTCACCTTGATAAAAGAGCCTTCTAGTTGCAACACTCTAAGAAGCCTCAAGTGTCTTAGGTGAAATATATCACACAGACTTGTGCCCAGCTTCTGTCCACGTATCAGCAAAGAATAGAGGTGTTTACCAGAATGCCTTTTATTTTTTGAATCGAACAACACAAAATTGTTATGCCCAAAGTGCTCATTATCATATTCAATGGCCATTTCACGTGGCATCAGATCTGATGATGGAGCACTTGAACTTATCTCGTCAAACAACTTTTCCTCTCTCGCTTTTATTAAACAAAAGTCATGCACAAGATCATGAATTTGGCAAGTCTGAAGGTAACCTATCTCACTGAAAGAAATAACCAAGCTACTGGAAAATAAATTTTCCAGATAAACATCCATCACTTCTTCCACACTGTTCATCTCTGTGTGTTCCGCAAATCCTTCGGCATGCCAGAATCTTTTCAAAACTTCGACTAAAATTTCTTGGTCCTTCCGATAACTTGCAAAGTAAAGTAAGCACGGCTTTAAGGGACCAGGTAAATGGTCATAACTTAATGATATAACCTTCATTACGTCTACTTCATTCTGGAAAATGAAGGAATGCAAATTATTTAGAACTTCAAGCCAAACAGTCTCTTTCTTTTCCTTCTTAGCAATGACTCCGGCAATCAGATTAACAACCAAAGGAAGCCCTTTACAATTTTGAACTATCTCTTTTCCAACATCCAGTAGTTTATCAGGGCAACTTCCATTTTCAAAGGCCTTTTTCTCTATTAACTCCCAACTTTCTTCTGGTCTTAGCAATCGAAGGTCAAGAGGATCACTGTGACACTGTGCATGCAAAGCCACTTTCTTATCTCGAGTTGTCAAAATAATTCTACTTCCTTTCTTAGCTTCAGGAAAAGATCTTGTTAACTCATCCCATGTTGCAGTATCCCACAAGTCATCTATGACGATAAGGAACCTCCTTCCAAACAGATGTTTCCGTAGCTCATTAGCAACATCAATATTATCGCTGTATTTTGAAGCTGAGCCAGTAACTTGATTAAAAATATTTGCCAACATCTCCTTCTCGTCATATTTTTGATCAACTGTACACCATGAACGAATGTCAAAATGACTAGAAACTGACTTATCATTATACACTTTGTACGCCAAAGTAGTTTTACCCGAACCCGGCGTACCGGTGATCGAAATGACATCTAGCATTTTCGGTCCATTGGTGAGCTTATAAATAATCAAATCTGTCTCCTCTTTAAAACCTACGATTCTTTGACCAGTTGTTAAAGACTTCCTTTCCACATACTTGGTGGGAGACTTCACAACAATGATGCCCTTGTTCTTTGGAATCTTCTCAAGTAAATTAGGGACCTCTTCTTTAGCAAGCTTGATTTTTTTTACTACAAAAGGAAGTGAGAAAATAAGATGTAAGAGACCATTATCTCGTACAATAATTGAATCAATGACATCTTTTGCCTCATATGCCAAATCTAGAACACGTGCCCAGAGATCTTTATGCAATTCTTTCTCAACATTTATCAATAAAGTTCTTATGAATTCTAGATCTTCTTTCACTAGCTTAATTTCTTCCTTTATCAATGCAACTGAATAAGCATTGGAATTGAGTAAATCATTCAAGTGCATGAGTAGAAGATGCATAAAGAGAGATCCATCACTCATAGGGAAGCGGAGCTGAGACGAGTCTGGAGCTTTTAAGTAGACACGTCTGAGATCTCCTTTCATGTGTTCAATATTTTCCATCAAGTCTGAAGTTGCATGGTTTATTCCATCGGTACTCTCTTCATTTCTTGAATTCTCTTCTAAGTCGCGAACAAGAGTTGATACCTCCCTGATAAGTTCTCCAACATATGTCAAGAGATCAAACAATTTGTCATGATGAATAAACTCCTTGGGCATATTAGTAAGAACGATTAATAGAAACTCTATCATGACATGAATGTTTCGAGCCCCTAAAGTGCTGGTGGTAACAATATTTACCAAGTACTCTTGTAGATGAATCAGATATTCTCGAAGAATGTCCGGAGAGGTTTCCGAGAGCTGCTCAATGAAGCGTCTAACTTCTGCTGATGTTGAAGATTTCAAATTTTTGTGACACATTTGCATAACCTCCAACTGAATTGGAATAATCTTCAAGAGTAGATGTGCTGGCTTTGAGAGTCTATAGTCTCTATCAATTAATTCATCATCCAAAAGGAAGTGTCCTACTCTCTCAGCCATTAGTTGAAACTGAGGTAAGACAGTTTCAATAATCTCAGGCTCAACGCAGCCATTCACTTTCAATTGATAGAAATCTCTTATGTTTCCACATACATTCTGAAGAATCTCGTATTCAATCGTTAATGGATAAATCTGCTCAGTACGATACTCGAACAAATGATGGAGATTCATGAGGAGAAAGTTCAACTGCTCCTCCATCATGGCGGCACTTGATTTAGCAAGATTCTCAATGTCCTTGCGAAGAACAAAAAACGACACCTGCCAAAAGACCAAATATTAATCTAATTTCCAAAGCCACATATCTACCATGCAATATTTTATTCTATACAAGCAACAAAAATAGCTACAGAATTTTTCAAAGAATAAAATGTTTCGTAGGTTTTTCGTTTGTCCCAAAAAAGGATATCACCTTTCTATATTTAGAAATAATTTTAATTTATTTTTTAACCCTTAATGAGATAATTTATAGTCACACAAATAGTGGCTTGTTTTATACCACAGGTTTAAAAAATTGTCCTTTCTTTCTTAAATCCTATGCTAGTCAGTTGGTGCTACATAAATTGGGGTGTCATAAATTGGGACGCATGGAGTACTATTTATGAATCTTAGGTGGAACTTGAAAAAAGAAACTCTTCATTGTAATACTGTAGAATAGAACGCGATCTTGAACATAGGCATTAGGGACGGATGTAGTACTATTTATGAATCTTAGGTAGAACTTGAAAAAAGAAATTTTTGATTGCAATACGGTTGAATAGAGCGCGATCTTGTACATGGCAATGGAGAATTGATTTGTGAATAAGGATACAAATATTCCTATTCGAAGTGCTTAGCCAGTTAGTGCAAAAATCAGTAATGTTTTTTTTTTTTTTTATATCTCTAATCTCATAGAAATATATGGTTTAGAACAAATTGAATAGGATAGTAGGAACTGTCAAATTTCTACGAGCATTATTATCTTTGCATGTTAACAGTCCAAATAAATTAATAAGCTTGGTCAATAGAAGAATTCATCGAGATTGTTAGCTAATCACAACCGTGAAATATTATTTCTTATTGAATTAAAATCTGCATGCTAATCGTGTTAGTTATTTATTTTCTTCTATTAATTTACAAATTTTATTTATTAGAATTAATAAAAGAAATTATATTGAGCATGTTCTTGACTAAATAAATTATAGTTATTTTGATTGTTGTTGGAAAACTAATTCAAAGTTGTAGTAGGAAACTTTAGTTATTCAAGATTTAGTTTATTTAATTCAGGTCTAAATATGATTTGCAGTTAGAATAAATTAAATATAGGAATAGGTTTTCCTGCTCTAGTTGAAATATGTTTCATACTATTATAAATAAGAGTATTGATAGCTTATTTTATGTGTGAATATCAGTGGAGGAAATAAAGACTTGTAGAGCTCATTAATAAATTTGTAAATAAAATATTTTCCTTCAATAGTCAATCACAAGTCCTCCTGAAAATAATACTCTACTTACTTTTTATTATATTAACATGTATACATGCATGTACGATTTAGGGCAGCAATACCGTAAGAGTTTATGCAACTTGATAAATGATTTTACTTGTACGATGAATTTGAAAAAGAATTGAACTGAACTCTTTTATTTTGCTATGTTTTTTTAGTGCTCAACATGAAAGAAAATAATTAGCTCATCCTAAAATTTAAAATATTTGATGGTAATTATTGTTTATCCAAAAAGAATTTTATTTTTGATTGGTAAAAATGTCATTCAAAAAGAATTTTATTTTTAAATTGTAAAAATGGCTTTTTGTTTGTGAAACCGTTAGTGTTATTAAATTTGTTGATCGTAGTTTTCGAATATTATACCAAAAATCCAAAAAAGAAAAAATATTGTTTGAGCAGGAACGGAGTATAAATATAAATGTAAATTTTTTATAGTTCATATAAATAAATAAATAAATAAATAAATATATATATATATATATATATATATATATATATATTATATTAAAAGCTCTAAGGCCCTTAGCGAAATGTCGTTTGCCTTTTTTACCCTTTTAAAATAGATTCATACTAGACAAAATAGTCATTTTATTATTTTTCTAATATTTAGAATTTCAAAATTAACTAATAATTTTTATTGGCGAAACATTTCCTTATTTAAATAAAATTTCAATATTTTAAAAATATTTCCTTATTTGAATACAATTTCAAGATTTCAAAAAGTCATAAGAACAATATATTTTAACTAATTTAGAGGCTTTTAATAACGACATCCGAATTCAAACAATTTTTACTATGAAACATTTCCTTATTTAAATACAATTTCAATATTTTAAAAATATTTCCTTATATGAATACAATTTCAAGATTTCAAAAAGGCATAAGAACAATATTTTTTAGCTAATTTAGAGGCTTTTAATAAAGACATCCGAATCCAATTACCACATTAAGTTTTAGTAATCAATTATCATTATTTAAATATTTCCTTCCACGATTTCGTACAAGATTTTTTTTTAGTAGGCCTAATATTTAGGACTACTTATTCTTTTTTTCCTACATAAAAATAAACTCTTCCAAGCATAAAAAGTTAACGTGGTGTTGCCTCTTTCTTTTTTAACCACTTCTACTTCTATCTAATTGTTCAAATACAAATTAAATTTGATAAATTTTATATAGCTTCTTAATGACCGTGTTATTTAGAAGATGGTGATAATAACTAAATTTAGTAGCATTGTTGTAAGAAGATCAAAATACGATCTCTATTCTTCTTTATATTCAGTTAATGATATTATAGATATTATAAATAATGGCCTTGAATTGGATATGGTTTTGTGATAATTTATCGTTATTTTCTATTGAGCGATAGAGTTTTCTTAGCTACATAATTTATCTGTCGCGATTTTTTTTAGTTGACCTGTCTAAAATATACAGTGCCTAAAACAATAATTTTCATACAATATTAGCATAAAAGAGGCGGATATGTGATAGATCATTAAGCTTTTAAAATTATCTGAATTGTTTCCATGCTTAGCTAGGTCACCCGTATTTTTTTAAAACTAAATAGGATAAATATTTGTCATTTCAAGAGCTTATATTTTTTAAATTTTATTTTATAACTCAAATGTATTATTTAATATTGTTTATTAAAATTTTTAAAAGTTATAATCATACATATAAGTTACATTAGAATCAATGGTTTGATTTATCAATATCTATCCCGTTTAATTCAGACATGCATACTCTTAACTCACACTCATTCTTTCCAGGCTTAGCTACACATTTGACTATAGACTAAGAAAAGGATGAATAACTTAGTGAAATGTTTCTTTAACTACTTCTCCGAGGAAGAAGAGATGAATAAGTGATTGTCCAATAAATTAAAGAACAACCTCTAACTCTATAATTAACCAGGATTGATATGCTTTATGATGTTTACATTGTTTAATATTTTTTTTTATTCGTTCAGTTATGGGTTGTTATTAAACACAATAATCTAGGAATTGATGGACCATATTATTTGTTGATTAATATTATTTTTTCTAGGGATAATGTATAAAATCCTGCTCGACCTATGACCATATTATCAACTATACATTTTTTCTTTTCGAGGGTCCTATTACCTCCTAAACTATTTTAAAGTGTAACAAACATCACCGTAAATGCTGACGTGGAATATAGAGTGAGCAAAATACTCCCCTAAGGGCAAGTGGAAGTTACAAAAATAATTTTAAAATTGATTAACAGTTACAAGTATTATCTTTTGATTGGACATAACATAATTAATTACATCTAATTAATTAGTCTCCTTCGTCTTCTAGACCTCTTCTCGCAGGAACAAGGGGGACATCGTTTTAATGGCGAAATACCAGAGCGAAAATCCAATAAACGCAAAATCAACCCAGAAATTAAAAGCAGATATGTTTAATAACAAAAATAGAGCAACAACTAGAGGGATCAACGAGCATGATTCAATAAGAACCTACGAACAATCAAAACGGTCAATAGCAATGGAGTTTCGCTAGAGCAAGAGTTTTCGTCGAAGTTTTGTTCTTCGGCCAAATATGACAATATCAAACAAGTATTATATAAAACCCATCAAAAACTCAGTTCACTGGAGAATAAAGATCTCGGCCTATACAGCAAGTCATGATAAAAATAGAGATCGGAAGGGACATCTAGCGTCTAACAAGTTCTGGCCATTGAAATGAAAAATATTTGGGAAATTAGGAAAGAGAAAAAAAGAATGCTTTAATAAGTTTAATAGTGGAGCTCAGATGAGGCTTTTGCCTTTTTGTCGGATATGGTAATGAAGGTATGCAAATAGGAAAATAAGGAAGAAGGAGAAAATGGTGAAAAAAAGTTTGAAGTAAGAAATACATATTTAGGCGAGTGTATTTCACCATTTTGCACGCATCTAGTTGTAGCTTCTTAAGGAGTAAATAATTTTACTTTAAAATAGTTCGGGGGGAGGGGGGATAATAGTACCCCAAAAGAAAAGGTGTGTAGTTGCTAATATCGCCATAGGTCGGGGAGGATTTTATGCATTATCCATTGTTTCTATTTAATCGATCTTGGTCTTTAGCTACTTGATTGTCTTCATTTGTTTAAAATTCTTTCCATTGAAAAGAGCTCTTTTATTGGAGTTTCTCTATAACTAGAATTGAACTCGAGCAAAGAAATTTAAGTAAGGAAGTTAGTTAAATAACAAGTCGCCACTATTGATAAAGGGCTTAATATATATAACTAGGTCCATATTTTGGCATAGTGTCAGAGCCATTCGATTATCATACCTATGGCTGGAGACGAAAGTAAAGACAAAGGTGGTGCTGGAGGGAGTAACAGTGATGATGAAGGTAGTCAAAGAAGGACAATCCTGGAATACTGATAACACATGTACAGTTGAGAGGAAAAAATTATGATGAATGGGTTAGACCTCCTTGCGGGCAAGGAAAAAGTTTGGTGTTATAGTCGGGATCTTGAAGACCAAATGAATAGTCCCAGGATCTTGAAGATTGGTGGACCATCAACTTGTTGTTGGTCTCTGAGATCCGAAATACAGTTGAACCCACTTTGCATTTGACCATACCTCAAATGGAGGTGGCTGAAGACTTGTGGCCGGACAACTATTAGAGAACGTTCGTCAATCTCTAATGGCCTAAGAATACAACAATTGAAGGCTAAATTTGTAGAGTGCAAACAGAAGGGCATGACCATAGTTAACTACTATGAAAAATTAACTAAACTTTGGGACGAACTGCTAACTTCGATTAGATTCTCACCTGTATGTGTGGAAAATGCACATGCAATCTTGGTGCGATCTTAGAGAAGAAAAAGGGGGAGGAGAAGGTGGTTTCCTCATGGGAATTTTTAGAAATATGCTTTAGAAATTGCTCAGTAAAATTATTTTAGTGTTTCAGCATAAGAGTTATTTACCGCAGTAATTTAGTTGAAAATTTAGAACAATTTTAAACTAGTTTTTAAGAGTGAAGTAGTCTCTAGAAGTTTGTTATGTTATCATATTTTGTGCTGATTTGTAAGTCTTTTAAGTTAGTAGTTCTCTTATGAATAGTTGTTCAGATGCAGTGAATAATATAGAATTTTCAGCTTCAGTTCTTTAGAGTTCCTTTTACATCTATTCTAGTATATTTCTTTTATTTTTCTGTCATCTTCCTCTGTTATTTCCCTTAGTTTCTTTTATCAAGAACCAACAATTGGTATCAAGAGCTATTTTCTTAAGGGACCTGAGTAAAAAGTTTTCTTTAATAAGATGCAGACTGAAATGGTTTATTGGCTCCAGTCTTTGATGGTGAAAATTACCAACTGTGGGCAGTGAAAATGAAGACTTACTTAGAGGCTTTAGATCTTTGGGAGGCCGTGGAAGAGGATTATGATGGTCTTCCACTGCCTAACAATATCACCATGGCCCAGATCAAGAATCACAAGAAAAAGAAAGCCATGAAATCAAGGGCGAAAGCAACTTTGATTGCTGGTGTGTCTGCAACAATTTTTACGAGAGTTATGACTCTCAAATTAGGAAAAAAATTTTGGAATTATCCGAAGGAAGAATATACATGAGATGAAAGAATGTGAGGCATGAAGGTATTGAATTTAATAAGGGAGTCCGAGTTGCAGAAAATGAAGGAATCTAAGACCGTCAATGAATACTCAGATCGGTTGCTTGGCATTGTTAACAAGGTAAGATTGCTTGGTAATAAATTCAAAGATTCAAGAATTGTGGAAAAAATTCTTGTTACGATGCCTGAAAATATTAAGAATCCATAACTACCTTCGAAAACACAAAGGACATATCCAAGATTACCTTGGCAGAACTGTTAAATACATTGCGGATAGAAGAGCGAATGAGACTTATAAGGCAAGATGGTATGGTTGAAGGAGCCTTGGAAGCCAACTACAAAACTCAAAGCAAGGGTACTAATGCAAAGAAAAATTACCCACTTTGTCAGTACTGTGGCAAAAAAGGCCAAAAGCAAAGTACAAAATTTACAACCAACTTGATCATGAAGCTGTAATTTGTAAAGGACAATCTCAAATGCATAAAGCAGATGCCCTAGTTGCCAATGAAGAAGAAGAAGAAAAACACTTGTTTGTGGTAACTTTTCTTTCAACCAAAAAGTCTGATTTTTGATTGATTGATAGTGGTTGTACAAACCACATAACATATGACAGAAATCTTTCCAAAGAGTTCACGTCTATGGGAAATAAAAAAGTCAGAATTGGGAATGTTGATTATATTCTTGGAAGGAAAAGGAACTGTTACATTCACAGCAAATTCAGGTATTAAGAAAATTTTAGATGTTCTTGATACTGATAAAAATTTATTGAGTGTTGGATAACTAATGGAAAAAGAATTTTAAAAAAATGCATAAGTACCCTCCTACGGTCTATAGACGGATTTTCAACTACACACTTTACCTTTGTGGGGGGGTTTTTATTACCCCCTCTAAACTATTTTAAAGTAGAATTATTTGCACCTTTAAAACTGACGTGGCAGAGTCTATGTATTTCACTCTCCTTGGAAAAATGAGAAGCAAGAAAAAATGGTTTTCAGATTTTTCTTTTTTGCTTTTTACATTTTTCCTTTTCCTTTTCTTTTTACTTCGTTTTTCGTTTCTTCTCTAATTCCGGCAGATATTCATTCATCGACGACTTTGTCTAACCGTTTTTCTTCCACTTGTTCTGTTTTTCTTTTTCCTCTTTCTATAATTTTCACACACAAATTAAACACTCAAAAAGATCTATTCATAAGAAAAGCAAAATACACTCAGATTTGGGGTAAAGAATTCATCATCTGAAAACCATTCCATGCCGGAAAAAATTGAGGTATTGAAATTTTAACTGGGAAAAGTCTTCTCAGCTTACATTCGTTTTTCTTTCTTTTGCTCTTCCTTTCACACATAAATTGCACTTTAAAAAATATAAAGCAAAACACACCCAGATCAGGATGAAAATTTGTCGTCAGAAAAGAAAATTGCCGAAATTCCGAAGACTACCATTTTATGCCACAAGTGACCAAAAAAAAAAGAAAGAGAATGAAATAACAAAAAAAAAAATGAGAATAATAAGAAATTAGAAAAAAGGATAAGAAAAAAATGAAAGAACAAAAAAATAATAAATATACATGTGGTAGCGCGTGTAGGTCACCACTTGCCAAGAGGCTTGTTGTCTAGTTTTTGAGTGGTATCTATTCTATTTTTAAAAATTTTGGGAGGGGGGAGGGGGGTTAATAGGATCTCACAAAGACAAAGTGTGTAGTTGGAAATCTGGGTATAAGTCACGGCGTACTTATGCATTTTCCCTATCTTTTGAAGATAAACATGATTTCATTTATGATGCAACTGGACTTGAGATTTTAAGGATTAAAATAAGAGGTAAAAACTTCTCATTTGATTCATCAGAAGATAAAAAAAGGAGCCAAAAGAATCTACAAAGTGCACATAATCCTCCAATTGAGGACATATGTGAAAATGAGGCAAAGAAAAAGTTGACAATATTTCAGAAAAATTATATATGGAAGAAACCTCAAGGAAAAATGCAAATCTGGATGAAAGTTGACAAGCATCTAGGCAAGATGCAAATGAAGCCAAAAAAAGAGCCAAGTTATTTCATTCACAATCATGAGATGTAGCAAAATAGAAAGTGAGCTCAATTTACTACAAGTTCAAAGATCAGTTGGTACATTTACGTTCAAATTAAAGTCGCTTCTAGGTAAAGGATTACAAGGCATAAATTCAGAATTTGCATCTTTAAAAGCAATGAGGAGGGTTAGAAATATGCTTTAGAAGCTGCTCTCACTAAAATTATTTTACTGTTTCAGCTTAAGAGTTATTTACTACAGTAATTTAGTTTGAATTTGAAATAATTTTAAATCAGTCTTAAGTGAACTATTCTCTAGGAGTTTGTTATTTTTAATATATTTTGTGCT
Source organism: Nicotiana glauca (assembly GCA_026770625.1). Lineage (NCBI taxonomy): Eukaryota > Viridiplantae > Streptophyta > Magnoliopsida > Solanales > Solanaceae > Nicotiana > Nicotiana glauca. Next base: position 75,692 of record MU746592.1, read on the forward strand.
GATTTTTATGTCTTTTAAGTTAGTAGCTCTCTTATAAATAGTAGTCTAGCAGTAGTGAATAATATAGAATTTTGAACTTCAGTTCTTTAGAGTTCCTTTTACATCTATTCCAGTATAATTCTTTTATTTTTCTGTCATCTTCCCCTATTATTACCCTTAGTTTCTTTTATCAAGAACCAACAGGAATTGATGAAACATTGTATGTGATAGTAAGGTCAAACCTGCTCGCTCAAGACTCGTTGCCAACCTTGAATCAGATTTACTTAAAGGTGGTGCAAGAGAACGTGTTAAATTGGTGGTTCGAGGAACATACAGGGCCGGTGGTGCTATGGCCTTTACTGTGCAAGGTGCGCCTCCCTAAAGAGGTCAAAACAAAGGGAAAGAAAAGAATGAACTGCTCCTATTGGAAGCGCACATGGTATGATTCCAAAAATTATTTTCAGTTTATTGGATTTTCAGAATGGTAGGGAGATGGGCTTCGTGGTAATGGTAGGGGACGTGGTAGAGGACAAAAACAATAGATGGGCGGAAAGAATGGAGTGTGCGAGTGAGTGTTGCGCATAGGAGGTGCCTCTATGACTATGTCGGATGCGAAAAAGCTAGGTCTCTGAGCTTGAATCACCGACAGATAAGTTCGGGTGAAACATGACCGGTACTATGTGTCTTGGATCATCGACATATGGGCATCTAATCATATAGCAGACTTTTTAAATTTATTTCATAATATGCGAAAAATATATTGATGTCCTCTTACTTCGCCTGATGGAAGCAATGTTGTAGCCACCAACGAGGGTTCAACAAAACTTGAAGGGAATTTAATTTTGAAAAATATTTTTTATATGTCCGGCTTAACCTGTAATTTGATGTCTGTGTCGCAATTGATGGATTGTCAGATTGTTTTCCTATTCGCTAAACTTTTATGTGTTATATAGGATCCACCTCGAGGATGTTGATTGGAGCGTGTGAACGAAGAGATAGACTCTACTATTTTTAGAACTAGTCGAGACTGTGTGCGCTGAAGATTAATGGTGTTGACTCGTTAGATCTTTGGTACAAGCATTTGGGACATCCTTCTCTACAAGTGACTCTTGAGTTTAATTATAATATGGAGAAGTATTTAAAAGGAAGTGAACGGGAAATAGAGGGAAAATGAAAATTTTGAGTAAAATTTTAAGTTCCCTCTCTTTTTAATGAGACATTGTCCCTCATTGGTAGAGGAAAAGAATTTTGGTGGATTTATATACAAGTGCACTTCATGTAGCTCTTAAAGAGTTAAGAAGAAGGCAAGCCATGCGTCGTCGTCATCGTTGCTCGGCTCGGCTTCGGCTTCGGCTCTGTGTTTGTAACGAATGTTTTTCAATCTGTGGATTAAATTCCTTAAGGAAATATTATGAATTCAGTGGACTCGAATTAATTACTGTTTCATTTATATTTATGTTTATAAGCTAAAGTTCTTTTCTTCAGAATTATTATTTACAAATACAAGTTCAAAATAACAGTGACCAAATTAATTTATGTCGTAGATTTTAAGAACAATATAGACGTTTTAAATAAGAGTTGCGATGTGTGTCATCGGGCAAAACAAAAGAGACAAATTTCCTTTGAGTAATTCTAGAGTTTATAAAAATTTTGAATTAATTTATTGTGATTTATGGTGACATTTTGGATAACTTCGTCTTGTGGTGCATTTTTTTTTAATATTATAGATTATTATTGGCATGATATGTAGATTTTTTTATTGATTGATAATTAGGAAGTAGCCAAACTGTGAAGAAATTTTTTGCTATGATAGAGAGACAATTCAACAAGAGAGTTATAATTTTCAGGAGGGATGGGGTTAGTTTTAAAAATTCATGTACAAGAACTCCTCAGCAAAATGGAAGAGTAAAAAGAAAACATTGTCACATATTGAAGGGGGAAATCTCACTTTATACCTATTAGATTCAAACTATTTACCCTAAAATATTCATACCTAAACTATTTACTTTTCCTACCTATGCAATCAATACTGTTTACTCGCCCACATACTTTTAAATTTGATATTGTAAAGGAAAATACGGGTTCTTGACAGTAGACGCAAAAACCCAATCTTGGTCATTCGTTCACTCTTTTCACCAATCTAAAATAAGTTTTGATATTTAGAGGGCTGTAAATTATCTTAATAAATGTAGAAATATGTTAATTATTTTGGGATAAACTAAAAAGGAATAGAATTAAATTAGGATGAAGGGAGTAGAATTAAAGAATGTTCTAGCCTAACACCCCCCCCCACACAAAAAAAAGTTCAACTAGCCAGTAAGGATTTCAAACGGGTATTTGGCCTATTTTGAACTAACTTCTTTTTCAAATGATTAGTTAAAAGATCCAAGTCACATTATCAAATCGATCCAGCACTCAAGAATCGATTGGGGGTTTGAACACGCAAAGGGCATTATTACTCTATTGATTTTCAGGGGTAAGTGGTAACTTTTCAGTAACTTTTGCAGCATTAACACGCAAAGAGAATTACTACTCCATTGGTTTCCAATTAAATGTAGCTAATATTTTTCTTTAATGTCTAGATTGTACCTTTGATGCTGGTTTTTGGAGATTTATTTTACAAAAATTTAATCCACCATTGACGGACCTTGAAGCTTGAAACTCATAACTTGGTTTGTTTGAGTTCTTAATTGTTTTGATTCGATTCTGTATGGATTAGTTTGGAAAGTTGATTGGAGGTTGTAGCTAAAGTTTTAGTCCATTTGGTGGAGATTTTATATTAAATTTTAGAAATTTGGGTTGAAATATAGTTGGACCAGAGAAGAAGACGAATTTGTGTTGTATACCCAAATAGTATACAAATATACTATTTTAGTATACAATTCATTCCAACTATATACCCTATTAGTATAGCTATATACTATATTGGTATCATATGCCAGTTGAATTATTTTTTTGTTGTATTAGCGGCATTTAATTGGTACAATATTTGATTTTCTTTTAATAATAGACATATAGTACAATATCTTGAAATATCTTATTATATTAATATGTGGTATACTATTATTTTATTTTTCTCTTTATGCATGTGTGTTATGTAATAGTAGTATAGTCATATAGTTGCCGGAAATTAACTAGTAAAACTGTATACCATGTTGTAATAGTTATATGCCATATTGGTATCATATGGTAGTTTGAACATTGTTTTGGTTGTTTTAGTTGCATTTTAAGTGATTCTATTATGAAATTATTTATATCAATATTAGTGGCAATAATGCTGGAATTTTTGTATGCCGATGGACATAAATTATGTGTATTAATAGTTTTTATAGTTATAGGCAATTGTAGGAACGACCCCATACAACTATATACCCTCTTATTATACGAAATGAGCAAGTTATTTTGCGGATATTTATCTTGCAATACGAGCATATAATTTTCTCATACTTTTATTGCATCCTTAATGTTTTGGTAGAGTAGTATAGTCGCAGATAGTTGTAGCAATATTCTAGAGAAATCATATGCTATGTCGGTATACATATATACCATATTGGTATCACATGGTACTAGAAGTCTTTTTTGCTACTTATACTTTTGTTGTATTTTTTAATATTTTATTATCATTTTTATTCTAACTAGTATATATGGAGATTTGGTTACCGTAGATTATGTTTTCTTGCTCTATAACGGGTTGTATTACTGCTAATGGTAGAGTGTGTATTGATATTTATAGGGAAGGAGATCAATGTTTGCATGTCAATCACGTGTTGATTTTTAGAATCTGACAATGTAATTTATGGTGCTCAACAATAGTCAATGTAATATTCAGTGTATTAGATCAAGTGACAACTGATATTATTTTAGTTTAATAATTGAATTTTAAAAATGAGAAAGAAAAAAAATAAAAGGTATATTGTACTAGTTATATTTAAAAAGGTGAACAAATATTTACTATATCAATTATTTTTCTTATTGTATAAAAAGAATAATAAAAAATAATGAAAACGGTAAATGAAATTAGATTGTGAAGAGAAAAAGAATATAGAAAAAAGAAGATAAATGAAATTAGAAAAGGAAAATAGAAAAAAAATTAAGAAGAAAACGAGAAAAAAGAAAAGCAGAAAAGTTAAAAAAAAAGGCATAGAAATAAAAAAGAATTGAAGAATAAAGAAAAAATTCCCTACAAAAACTACTATGGGTAACAAATGTAATTAGTTTATGGGTAGAAAAATAAATGGGTAGACAAGGGTAAATAGTTTTATTTTTATGGGAAACTGTGTCACAACCGTAGCACAACTCTTGCAATTTCAAGGTAATTTATCTATAGAGTTTTGGGGGGAATGTATTTTTATGGCATGTCATTTGATTAATTGTGACGATCCGACCTGTCGTCTCATGAGTTACCGTCCTGCTTCCCCCATTTTCTATTTTTTTATGCTTCATTATCAGTGTCGTGTGTGATCGAGTTAGTTTGGATTATAGACTAAGTGTCTCTTTAGGGAAAGCTTAGTTTGGAAAAGTCAATCAGATATTGACTTATGTGTTAGAGGGCTCGGATGTGATTTTCAATGGTTCGGTTAGCTTCGGGGGATGATTTGTGACTTAGGACTGTGATCGGAAGTGATTTTAGAGGTCCAGTGTAGAATTAGGCTTGAATTGGCGAAGTTAATATTTTGGCGAATTCCGGTTGATAGGTGAAATTTTGATCCGAGAATTGGAATGGAATTCCGGGAGTTGTTGTAGTTTCGTTAAATGATTTGGGATGTGTGTGTAAAATTTCAGGTCATTCGAAGGTGATTTGGTTGAGTTTTTGATTGAATGCGTGTTTCGGAAGTTTTAGAAGAACTTAGGCTTGAATTCGATGTAATTTGATGGTTTTGGTGTTGTTTGAGGTGTTTTGATAATTGGAACAAGTTTGAATAACGTTTTAGGATGTATTGCTAATTTTGGTTGAGGTCCCGGGGGCCTCGGGGTGAGTTCGAGTGGTTAACGAGAACTTTTTGGACTAGTAAAGTTTGATGTTGTTGCTGCTTCTGGTATTTCCGCTTCTACGGAATTTGGACCGCAGAAGCGAGGTCGCATGTACGAAAGAGAGCCCACAGAAGCGAGTTTAAGACTGGGCACTCGTCCGCTTCTTCGAAGCCGCATATGCGGGATTTTTATCGCAGAAGCGAAGTTGGGCCTTAGGGAATTTTCCGCAGAAGTAGAGCTGGGTCCGCAAAAGCGGAAGCCGCAGATGCGGAAATGGACCCTAGAAGCGGAAAGAGTCCCTTTAGTGATTTTTGCAGAAGAAGAACTTTTTTCGCAGAAGCGGTGTTGCGGAAGCGGTTATTTAACCACAGAAGAGGTTTTAGCTCAGCAGAAGGTATTAATGTTCACCTTCGCTAATTTTTGAAGGGTTTCTCATTTTAACTTCGGGCTTGGAGCATTGTGGACGATTTTGAAGAGGGTTTTCAAGGAGCTTCGATAAGGTAAGGATTCTTGAACTTAAAATACGATTTTATGGTGCAAATACATGGATTAGGACTGAAAACTTTAGAAATCAATGGGCAAAATTGGTGATTTAGGGCTTGAACTTAAGAGAGCAAAAAGTGGGATTTGAGGGATCATTTGGACCTCGATTTTGGTGTTCTTTATATTTACAGACTCGTGGCGAGATAAGGAACCCGTTGATGTAAGAATTTCTGAAATGAGAAGTGGGCACGGGGCTCGAGTTTTGTCAATTTCGGGATTTTTGATATTTTTCGATTGTTTTCGATTGTGTATTGTTCCTTTGGCATGTTGTGATGTATTCGTTGTGGTTTTGGACAGATCCGATGCGCGAGGAGGCCGAATTGAGAGGCAAGGGCATAGCGAGCTAGAGTTTGGCCGGCTTGAGGTGAGTAATAGGTGTAATGATGTCCTGAGGGTTTGAAACCCTGTATTTTCACATCGTAGTACTATATTGAGGTGACTTGCACGCTGGGTAACGAGCGTGGGGTAGATCACCTTTGGGGATTATGACTTGGTCCGTCCCGTTTGATGAAATTACTACTCAATTGATTGAAGTTCAATTGATATCATTATTATCTTGGACAAATTGTCATAATTGGGCTTCGCGCCAACTATTTGAACCCTTCGGGGATTGCTATTACTGTTTCCCCACTACTTGGGAATATTATTTGAACTCAGTCCTACTGTTTAATACAGTTTTGCAAACTCAGCCACTTTTACTCAAACTTGAAACTTAATGACATTTCTAACAATGTTTTGGGATAAGAACGATTATTTTACTATTGCCGAGAGGCTTAAGTGATTCTGGACTGAGTATGGGATCGGGTTGCACGCCGCAGCGCTATTGTATTGATATTGATATAAGGCCGAGGGCCTAGTTGATGCCACGAAATGGCTGATATTGCGCTTGGGTCGTAAGTGGCCCCTCCCGGAGTCTGCACACCCCAGTGAGCGCCGTCGACGATAAATAAATGGAGCGGGATGCACGCCGCAGCGGGTATTAGAGAGTACCGTACTAGGTGTTGCATTTCTTACATGACTGTCATTCATTTACTTACATGTTGCAGCATTTCCATAATTGTGGCATTGGTTTATCGACTGTATACTACTTGGTTTGAATTGCTGCATTTATAGATTACTTTGTGCTTATTCAGGAATTCTTAGTCTCAGCCTTTATTTATGTTTATTACTCACTGGGTCGGAGTACTCACATTACTCCCTGCACCTTGCATGCATATCCAGGTGAATTCGAGGCTGAATGAGGATTTTCTCTGCTGAGTAGCATATTCCCGGGAGCATCAAGGTAGCTGCACGACGTCCGCAGTCCTGATCTTCCCTTCTATCTTATTGTTTCATTTCCGCATTTCTTTAGAACGATATGTAGTAGGTTGATACTCATGTATTAGAGGCTCAGACTTGTGACACCGGATTCTTCGGGCTGTGTTGTAGTATTGTTACTAGGATTCCGCATGTTTTACCTCTATTTCAGATTTTCATTATTATGACTTAGTAATTTATCTGTGTTATTTAAATCACGAACTGTATCAGAATGGTTAAGGTTGTTAAATTGGTCGGGCTTGCCTAGCAGTGTGTGGGCGCCATCACGACCGGGGTTGGGGTCGTGACATTAATCAAACTATGTCCTTAACTTTGGATAGAAGACCCCCTTATGAGCTTTTATATGGTCGAGTACCTAATATGGGATCTTCAAATAGTTGGATGCATATGTTCATGCACATAATTTAGGGAGGACGAGTGGAAACTTTTTGAGCAGAAGTCGTAGGTTTATTTTTGTGGGATATCCATGTAGAAAGAAGGGATAGTGTATGATTTAGAAATGAAAAGGTATTTTATCTCACGAGATGTTGGATTCTATGGTCAATAGGAAGCCAAACTCAACAAATATGCTCCCCAAGAAGCAGGAATTGAAGTTGGGCAATGTGAAGCAATGCAGGGGGAGCAATTGGGATGTGGACATCGCTAGAAATACACACCAATCCATTTGTATGATTATGTTACTAATATGATCCAAAAATTGAGTCTGTGCGATTACTACGACGTATGAACCAACGACTTTCGCAGAAGCTATGAAAGATGAAAAGTGGAGAGAGGCAATGAAGAAATAAATACAAGAAGCATTGGTGAATAATAGGACATAGGTGATAGAAGATCTGTCTTCTAATAAGAAAGCTCTTGGTTGCAGGTAGGTTTACCAGATAACGTACAACTCAGATGGAACGGTTGAATGACACAAAGTTCGTGTAGTTATTTTTAGGAATCTTCAAGTAGAAAGGATTGATTGTACCGAAACATTTGCTCCGGTGACAAAGATGGTGACTGTGCGAGTATTCTTGACAGTTGCAGCAGTGAAAAACTGAGAGCTATATCAAATGAACGTGCATAATGCCTTCATGCACGGGGATCTTCACGAGGAAGTATACATGAAACTACCTCTTGGGGTTCAAGTTGTGAGTCTAGGGAAGTTATGCAGATTTAAGAAATCTCTTTATGGGTTGAAACAAGTGCGGATGTGTTTGTGTTAAAGTTATCAATTACTTTGGGAGATTATGTATTCCAATATTCATATTCTGATTAAACTCTTTTTTACTCCGCAAAGGAGTGATATACAAATAAATGTCCTTGTGTATGTCGACGATTTCATTATTTCTGTCAATGAAATCTTGGTACCAAAATTTGTAGAATTGGATCGTTTGATTATTAGATTTCACATATTTGAACCCTCCATTTGGCGCGTTCTTCAAATTGAATGAGTTGTGGACATAATGATCACAAGCAATAATTTGAAAATCTGCATGTGAATAAAAATGTGCAACTGGTCTTCGAAACCATAATATATCTGCATCCTAAAAAATTACAAAAATTTTAAAAAATTAATTATTAAATAAGATGGTCACAAATTGTAAAACCGTAAAGATGTAACTAGAAAGAAGTCACACTATGATATGAAAATAAGTAAAAAGGTGAAAAAACCTAAGGTCTCAAAAATTGTTACTACTTGGCTGCATCATTAGTCCACTGGTCTCCATTCTTTTACCTTAATGCCAGTCAAATCGCTTTAGTACTAAGGGGTAAGGTAGAATAGTGAGCACTCATTCATTTTAACAAGAGATTTCAAGTTCGAGTTTTGGGTATAGAGCTGTCATCTTTTTTATAGGATACTTTAGTTCCAAGGTGGACTTTTTAGGCGCGGATCCGGATTTAGTTAGGCCCATTACGAAAAATGAGCAACCAAAATAATACGTAATAATTTTTGAAAAAAAAAATGTCAGAAAACATGTATAGCAATTGCAAATGGCATCATTTGAAAATTTATAAAAGCTGTTTAACTTTAGAGAAAAGACCAATGAAAAATGTATTATAAAAGAGAGAATCAAATATTTTTTGGGGTAGAGGTTTCCAAAAACTCCGATAGAATTTTCTTGAGCCAACATAAATACGCCTTGGGTATTATCTCTGAGGTTGGATTATTAGGTTCTAAGCTTGTGGGAGTGCCATTAGGGCAAAATCATCGGCTACCATCGGTAGAAGGACGGAACATTATCATCATTTGGTAGGATGACTGATCTGTCATTGCTTCACACTTCTAGAGTTTTCCTATATATAGCATTTACGCTTTATCCAGGTTCATGCAACAACCAAAAGAAGAGCATTAGCAAGCAGCATTGCGGGTTGTAAATTACTGGAATGGGAAATCCAGGACTAGGCATTTTGTAAAGTAGTAAATGTGATTTGTGTCTCTATTGATGGTGCGACTCTGATTGAGCAAGTTGTCCTTTGATAGGTTGCTCACTCACAGGTTGGTTTGTCTCTTTAGGTGGTGACTCACTGATATATTGGAAGACTTAGAAGCAACATAATGTGTCTCAATCATGTGCAGAAGCCAAATATATATATCGTTCTATGGAAATGACGATTTGTGAGATGAAATGGCTAAAAGACATTTTGTCTAGTCAAGGAGTGACTTGCAATTCTCCTATTCGTCTTCATTGTGACAGACAGTCAAGCAGCATTGCACGCAAGATAGGAAATGAGAACATTCATACCAGCTTTGTGTCTTCACATTAGCATTTGGCAAATTCTTTACGAAGGCATTGGGAAAACCTCAATTTGTTTCGAGCATTTATAATCCGCATGCACCAATTGAGGGAGGGTCCATGCTCAATGGAAGAAGGCAAGGCTTTTCTTTTCCTCTCTGACCGTAACACGGTCCATGTTTTGTCAACGGCTAAAAAGCATTGAAGCTTTAAATTTAAAAATTAATTTTGACAATATTGTTATTTTTTGGATTAGGTTTTATACAAACGATTGGGAATATCCTTTCGAGTTCATAACTCAATTTTGAGGGAGTTTGATGAAGATTCGAGTTGATTTTTGTTGGAATTTTAGGTCGAAACTCGAAAAAGAAGAAAGAAGAAGAAGAAGACATAAATTGACTTTATATATTTTGTATGTCAGATGTACAAACAACATACAATATACACAACTAACATAACTGCATACAAGTTGTATATAAGTTGTATGTAAATTGTAGTTTTCTACCGCATTCTGTACAACAAAAAATTATATTCAAGTTGTATATAACTTGTAGCTTTTGACCGAAATTACTGTTGAGAGTCCCATTATCATCAATTCAAAGGCTTCGTCTTACGAGAATTCTTAAGAAATATTGTTGGATGGTGCATGGTATGCTTATAAATTATTACTACTACCAATGAGCAATTAGAACAAGTGTAACTATATATAAAGTTTCAAAGTCTAAAATCGTACCTGAGTTGTACAACATAATTCCAGTATTTTGTAGAAGGCCGCTTCAAGGAATCCTCCACAGTAGTTGAAGAGAGTTTCTCTTTTCTGATATTAGAAATGAAAAAATCACTTTTAATTATAGAGCGGAGAATTAAAAAACACGTTGGTTTCTTCTTAATTTGCAGAAACCTATTTAAGATCAGAGTTGTGTCTCTTCCCATTTATATATATTAAAATAATACATAGATATTAATATTAGTCTTAATAAATATGACTATACATATAGTATATATCATAACATACCTCAAATTTGATTGCTTTCCCTTTCTCTCTTTCTCCTTCAATTTCTTTTCCTCTTTCCATTATTGTAATTTTCCCTTCCCTTCCTTTCAATTTCTCAAGATCTGATGTATAAAAAATACATTAAATTAACTTTATCAATGAAACTGAAGAAAAGAGATATAAAAATACTATAGCAGAAAATAGTTTTGCAGATATAAAAATTCAGTTAAACAAACTTTGTTTAAGTTAACAGAGAATAAGATCATGATTGACTAACCTTTTTACTTGAATGAGGCAACAGAGAGTATGGAATGGTTGCCCCTTTCTGTTTTTTTGTATGTATGAATTCTCCCATTTTTTAAAAACCAACAGCTTGAGATAAGAATTTAGAAAATTCGTGTGGAGGAGAACAGGTAAGGGACAAGCCCTAGATCATTCATGTTAGGGACAAAATGACAAAAATATCTTTGGACACCAATTTTGAAATAGTCTTTTTACTATACTTGATATATCTAACAAACTCTGGTCGTAAAATTTAACGGGAACTATAAATAAATAAATAAATAAATAAATAAATAAATAAATAAAAATGTTCTAAATGGAACTCATAGTTGGAGATGCAATTTCACAGTTACTTACTGTTTGTTTACCTCGAAAATACGAGTAACAATTAAACTTGTTTATAATTTTAAAGATATGTGATTTAGTTCAATATTGATTATTAACCAAGAAATCTAACGTAGAAATGAAGGAAGTAAGTAAAATCAAACCAGTGTGCAAGCCAGTCTCGACCTCGAGCTAAGGTGGCCTCGAGGTTGGTCAAGAACAATAAAGTAAGAACAATAATGTTAAAGACAATTCTGATGAAATATGAGCAAGAAAGTAAGAAAGTATATTCTTTGCTAATGATTGATGATATTTATAAATGATTGGGGTCCCCTTTATATAGTAGGGAAACCCTAAATAAGGTACATTTCTATTAAAATATGGAATCTTATTGGGACAGTTGTCTAAACACCTAGTACGGATTCGTACTAACTCGTACAAACCTATTCCTAAATTTACGCCACGATCTTGGGGACGTGGCGGGAATCTTGCTCTTTCTGTTACAAAGCCACAACGGCATTATCTTGAGGCCGGTCACGTTCGGCATCGACATTCATCAATCACTTTGATCTTCAAACTTCGAACTCTCCCATCAGCCTTGAACCCAGTGTACTTCGGACTTATTCTTGAAGTGGTTCCTCGAGCCCGCTAAATCCAGCATACTTGATTTTGACCGTATATAGATAGTCCCCGCATTTCTTAGAATAAGATGACAAGAAACGACTTGAGCCTCGATTTTCTAGAGTCCCTGATGACGACATCATCCCCGTGACGTAAGCGCTTGAGGTGAACAAAACATCCGGTTAGTTTGCTTCCCCAAAACATTAAATATGTGCCAGTAATGGTCGGCCATTAGTGTCACACCTCCTTTTGGCGCTACCGCACCCCGCGAAAGGGCGTGGTAAAGGGAGTTTTTCCAATTAAAGGACAATCGAAACGGGATCCGTTTATTAAAAGATTCAGAGTCGCCACTTGGGGGATTAATGGTGTCCCAAGTCACCGATTTGAATCCCGAATCGAGGAAAAGGTTGACTCTGTATTACAGTCCGTGAACCAGAAATCCGGATAAGGAATTCTGTTAACCCGGGAGAAGTTGTTAGGCATTCCCGAATTCCGTGGTTCTAGCACGGTCGCTCAACTGTCATATTCGGCTTAATTATCTGATTTTATAACATGCTTTAACTTATGTGCAAATTTTAACTTTTAACCGTTTTTAATATTATTATTATTATTTTAACAAAGACTTGCAACGTCGTGAAAATGTGTTTCGGACCGCACCGTACCAGTACGCCTGTGGCCTTCAACACATTTCGACTTCGTTGAGATTTGGATTTTGGCCACATAAATGTGCACCTGAGTTTAAGAAAATAAATTATTAAAGACGCGCCTAAAGCGACTAGCGTATCGTTATTTTGAGAAAGCCGTAAAATTAGCTAACCGGCCTGTCCCGATATCTAAGCATTTAAAATAGCCACCTACTGAGGGCCCCGCGGTTTGCGTGTTATTTGGCGAGGCTCGTCTCATTTATTATTTAAAGGCTAATAGACCACTTTTAATATTTATTATTTTTAAAAGAGAATTGCAACGTCGTGAAAATGTATCTTGGACCGCACCGTACCAGTACGCCTGTGGTCTTTAACACATTTCGACTTCGTTGGGATTTGGATTTGGGTTACATAAATGTGCACCCGAGTTTAAGAATGTAATGTTATTAAAATACGTGCCTAGAGAGTCTTACGCGTTATTATTCTTTGGGGAAGGCCGGGCAATTTGATAAACAATTCCTCCCGAAGTCTAAATATTTTAATACATACATTTATGAGGGCCCCGTAATTTATTCATTTTTATTTGGCGAGGCTCATCTTATTTGTTTTAAAGGATGTCCTAAAGTGAATACATTCTTCTATTTTTCGTCCGTCTCTAAAATGAAAGAAGAAAAGGTCCTAATTCATTTACATGCTTACGAGTTGTTATAGTTGGGTTTTGAACATGGTTTGTTAAATCAGAAAATAGATGTCATATGGGCAGTCCGTTTGCCAACGTGGGCCCAGGTCCAACGCATGTAGTACTAAATGGGACCTGGACCATCTTATTCCAATATTGGGCCTAGTTCAATGTTCAATTTGCAAAAAAACATATTCGAGTTCGATTTAACATACACCGGTCATCGCCAATCACATTACGTGATGAAGGCAACACAAATTTCAAATTTTGAGCAGGTGGGCTGCATACAATTATTATCTACCTATTGCTTCCAATATTGGAACCTCTGAAAAAGGAACCAACGAGCTTCAACAGGCATAAAAGCTCATGCTATCTTTATCTTATTCCGATTATTTAACTAGACAACTTGACAACAATGGGCATGCTTAACTTATTCGAGAAAGTACAGTTAACTTGGAAGTTTGACTTCTAAGTCCATGCTACTGAAATTAGGATTAAATTACTAAATTTACAACTAAGAAGGCAACACTACTAGTCCAATACAGTCATATTCATATGCAAAATCCACAATCCAGCTACTTCATTGAATTACAAAAATAGAGTGTACAATTACTCATTGCTGATTTACTAAGTTACAGATGCACTAAGTTTGGACTACTCGAGCATTACTTCTTTCACATTTTTTACAGCTACATCACAGTGTGACTCGGAAGTGTACCTGGTATAGGAAGCAAGAGGAGAGGAAGATCAGTATAGCAGTAGCAATTACAGCAGTACAGCAACAGCAGCCACAACCAATAACAACCAATGGAACAGTAGCAGATCACCCACAGCAAACTCAGAAAAACCAATTTGCAACCCAAGAATACCAAATGCAGTCACAGGAAGGAGCAGAAAGAACCAACAGCAGTAGAATATCAGTTTTCTGGTTTCAAACAACTCAAAGAAAAGAAGCTTGAAGCTTCAAAGAAACAGTAGCAGACTAGTGCTGGTTTAGATAACAAAAGAGACCTTACTTTCAGTTTCTCTAACTCTCAAACTACCTGAACTTTTGTGTAAGAATCCAGCCTATATTACTCACTGATTATCTAGCTTCTTGGGGTAAGAAGCCAGCCTATATTACTCACTATCTCTCTGGAGTTTTTACTTTTCAAAATCCAGCCTCAGACTCTATGAAAATAAACTGACTTCTTTAAGGTGAAAGACCAGCCTCCCTCTCACTCTATATCCCTGACTTATGAAGATAAAGCTAGCTGATTTTTTACTCTATCTGCCTCTCCTAAGGAAAAAAATCCCTCCAGACTTTTCTCCAAAAATCCCCCCTTTCTTAGTCAAAAAATGACTCTATTTATAGGCAAAGAACAGACCTCTAAGGTCTGTCTTGAAAACCATCCGACCTCACTGCCCATACCCTCTCTATTTAAAAACAGTGTCTTGTTCTTGTTTTAAGTTATTTGGTTCCCCACACTTGGTTCCCTATTGTTTCATTCAAGATTCATGGGTGTATTATAGTATTCAAATTAATTCCCATGCTGTCATGGGAATACCCCACTGTATTTAAACTAAGGTTAGTTTATTAGCCACTTGGCAGACCTCTTGCATTAACTTTAATTAGACCCTGTTAAGTCCCAAAACTACCCTTAACCCCCTGGAAATTACTGTCCTGCCCCAAGCTTCTTAATCAGTATTTAAACCCCTCAGAATTACAACTAACACTGATCACTAACTATCAGATTATACAGCTATAACCAATCCTAGTCTTAATTCAGGCAGTGATTCAAAGCAGAAGGTCTAGATTAAAATCAAGAAAGTATCAATCAAAAGGAATGAGTTGATCATATTGGGAACCAATCCTGATCAACTCAAACCCAATGAAGCTATCAAAACTGAACATCCACAGGTTCAACTCAATACAAATTAACACAGAAAAAGGAGACAGGCTGGTAATTATACAGGAGTGAAAAAAAATGGCCTATTACCATGTTCCTTCAGTTTTCAAACAAATTTAGTTGACGACACTTATTTAGTCGACTATACGAGCTACAACAAACAACAAACGCAGAGTAAACAAACATGTTGATCCATAGCCTTGGGACGGAACACAGAATCAAATATGAACCAATCTACTTGACGACTTTAAACAAGTTTAAACATCTCACGATAAATATAATTAACAAACAGGCAGAAGAAATCGACCAAATAAAAGGTCTGGTTGGAGATGAGCAGAACAGTGGATACGAAATTGAAAAATTGACTAAAACTAAAATAAACAAATAGACAGATATAAACACAAAACAGAACAAAAGAAGGGAAAAATACCTCAGGAAACTCAGAAAGAGTCGAACTTGACTTGAACTCGAACTTGAACCTTTTCGAGGCAAAACGGACCTTAATCAGGGTATCCTCAGTTGAGAATACCCGGATTAAGGTCCATTAGACCTCGAACATCCATCGAATTCAAACTGAAATCCAACTTGGGATTTTCTAGGGTTCATACGGTCGATTTGAGGTTCGGAGTTTTCTGGCTAGATTCGAACCAAACCAAGCTTGGTTTGGTTACGAGGAAGGTCAGGGGAGTAACTGGTACGAATTTGGGCTTGGTTGGGGTAGGTTGGTTTTGGCTCGAATCTTCGATTGAAGATTCGAAGAGCTCTAGGCTGATTCGAGCCAAACTGGTGACAGATTCGTGTTCAGGGGGTCCAAGATATTAACTGGTGTTGATTTGGTGGTCGTTGGCATCGTCGTCGCTAGGTTTGCGATGAAGGGGAAGGGTGGCGGCTGGCTAGGGTTCTTGGTGGTTCGTCTCTGAGGTTTGAGAGAGACGATGTAAGAGGGAGGTGTGTTTCGGATTGGGGGCGGGGTAAGGGATCAAGCTTATATAGTGGAAGGGGGGATTGATCTTGGCCGTTCGATCAAGTTCGATTGATGGCTAGGATCTCTTGTCGGGGAACGAACGACGCCGTTTCAATTAAATGAGACTGGGTCGGTCTCAAGGGTGAATGGGTCGGGTTAAATGGAAGGCTTGAGGCCGTTGGATGAGATAGGATAGACGGTTTAGATCAGACGCACCAAAACGATGCCGTTTGGATTAAAGGGTGAGCTGAACTGAACCGTTAGATTTGATTCGATCAACGGTCCTGATGGAGGGCCTGGGGACGACGTCGTTTTGACGTCCCTGAGACCAGGCCTCCGTGGACTGGGCCAATGTTGGTTTGGGCCTGGTTTCTTTGCATTTTTAGCCATTTTCCAACTTTCTTAACTAACCACAATTAAATTAAACACACTCTACACAAATTAAAAGAAATGAAATCACACACCTATTAATTAACACACAAACAATCAATGCAAATTACACATTTTAAATTACTCAATGACAAAGGACAAAATGCATATTTTTGTAATTTTCTTTTCTAACCACTTTATGGTTAATTAATTCTTAAATGCATGTAACACGTATTTTTTGTATCTTTAATCAATTTAAACAAATAAACACACACATACAAAGGCTAAAGGAAGATAACACACAATCCACAAAAATAAAATGCAACACAACACTATTTTATTTTATATTTTTGGGAGTAATTGTCGTGAGAGCAAAAATCACGTGCTCACAGCTACCCCTCTTTGCCAGGAAACACGAAGAGTTTTTGCGCAAAGATAAGTGAGCAGATACAAGCGATTTTTGCTCGTTGGAATACTCCGTGTGAAGTAATTTTTTTTTTTTGGAAAAAGATTGACCGAGCCTTTGCTTCGGAAGGCCTCCTACATATCCTGGGCTAAACAGGAATCATGTCGATGTAGTTCGGGAAGTTTTTGGTAGCTGGGACTACCGTGGGACTGTGATTTTGCTGTTATTGCTGCTGCCATTGCTTCGCTGATCTCCTTATTACACCGTGCTAAAAATGGAAAAACAAGAAGCTAAGCCTATGGATCATGAGATCTCATCTATCTTCAATTTAGTCTTGTCGTTCTGCATTCTCGTCGTCTTGTGTTTCTTTCGGTGCTTTTCTTCTGGGAACTTTTGGGCTGATATCGGCTTTTGCTTCTCTGAAGATCAGTTCTTTTTTTTTTGCTCAATCTGGTGGGGATAGAGCTCTTTCCGTTTAGTCCGCTGCGCTGGAGGGCAAACAAAGTCCGAGGGATGATCCTTTCCCATTTTGCCTCGTCTTCCTTTTGACTCATGCGCTTGACTTTGTGCCGGGGACTCTTGATGTGACTTTCCGCTTCAGGGTTGGTTACCGTTTTCAAGACCCGCCATCTAAAGCATTCTACTGGCCACTGTCACCTTACTTTTGAATTTTGATTTGTGCTGGGGATCTTCGGCGTAACCTTCTGCCTTCATGGCGGGTTACTGGTTTCAAGACCTGCAATGTAAAGATTGAAAATATTCCTCTAGTTATACAGGTGGGCGCCTGGTTATCTAAAGACATGAAAGTATTCCGCTCGTTATACAGGTGGGCGCCTATTTATCTAAAGACATGAAAGTATTCCACTCGTTATACAAGTGGGTGCCTGGTTATCTAAAGACATGAAAATATTTCGCTCGTTATACAGGTGGGCGCCTATTTATCTAAAGACATAAAAGTATTCCACTCGTTATACAGGTGGGCGCCTGGTTATCTAAAGACATGAAAATATTCCGCTCGTTATAAAGGTGGGCGCCTATTTATCTAAAGACGTGAAAGTATTCCACTCGTTATACACGTGGGCGCCTGGTTATCTAAAGACATGAAAATATTCCTCTCGTTATACAGGTGGGCGCCTATTTATCTAAAGACATGAAAGTATTCCACTCGTTATACAGGTGGGCGCCCGGTTATCTAATGACATGAAAGTATTCCACACGTTATACAGGTGGGCGCCTGGTTATCTAAAGACATGAAAGTATTTCGCTCATTATACAGGTGGGCGCCTATTATCTAAAGACATGAAAATATTCCGCTCGTTATACAGGTGGGCGCCCGGTTATCTAATGACATGAAAATATTCCGCTCGTTATATAGGTGGGCGCCTGGTTATCTAATGACATGAAAATATTCCGCTCGTTATACAGGTGGGCGCCTGGTTATCTAAAAACATTAAAGATATTGGATTTGTTTCCTCATTCGTCCGAGGATGGCAGAAATATTTCTGCCCCAGTTTTGGTGACCTTCTTTGAGGCGTAATTTCTCCAATGTCATCTCTTGTTTTCCTGCAAAATCAAAGAACTTTTGTTAGTTTGAACATGGTGAGTGGTTACGCCACTCTTGCTGAGGATGAATTTTCCCCTTCCCTTGCTGGGTGCTCCCAAAACTGGTTGGGGGTAACTTTACTTTCTGGGGATTATATTTCTGTCGGGGAGGGATTTTCCATTTTATCCATTCCCCGCCTTCTGCGATATCCGACCGTCCTTGGCCAGTGGTCGAGTGGGGTTTTGCTGGGGATCTTCTTCGATCCATAAATTCCTCGACCGTCTCCCCCCGGCCTCTCTCTTTACTTTCAAAGCCAGTTTATCATTTGGCTTGTCCTTTTTGTTTCGTACCCCCTTGGCGACTGGCGGTAAACTCTGAAAGATCCTTTCTGAAATTTCTGGAATTTAAACAAAGAAAGGGAAAGAAAAATCTTGCTGAACCAAATGCTGGGAGGAAAGAAAAGGAAAGAACTTATCTGGATGGTATGACTGGTCCTAATGATCATGCCGTGCATTCCGAATAAATCGACCCAGTCTGCTCGTATCAATCGATCTTTCTGATGTCTTTATCTGCCGGGGATAAACAGGTGCCCAACTCTTTGGCGTATGCCGATCCTCTCTACCAAATGCATCATGTCGCCTCATAGTGCCATTCGAGGGGTTTTCACTAACGAGACTCTCTCATTTCTCTCGTCTCCCGTCGCCTTATGGTGCCTGTGAAGGTTTTCACCGATAAGACTCTCTCATTTTATTTTTCTCAGCTTACGTCGCCTTACGGTGCCTGTGAATGTTTTCACCGATAAGACTCTCTCATTTTGTTTTTCGGCTGGGGATTGGAGTGTTGTCGCTAGGATTCCCTCTACTGGGCGTTCTTTTGCCGATTGATTTATACGGCTTATGACCTTTATCCTATCGATGATCAATGTATTGTCCCTGCCTTTCGACTGCCTGACTTGGTACTTCTCAGAAAATGATCGGGAGGTCTTGCTGGGTAAAGGAAAAGGTTGGCTGGAAATTTGAAACAACTTGATGGGTAAGGGATTACAACTCTCAGGATCGGGGCCCTACCCCTTTCTGTCCCAGTTTTTCTTATATGGGGAATTTTTATTTTCGATTCTCTTTTCCGGTGACACTTTGTCACCCTACGACCGAGCCGTGAGGCGCCTACGTATCCCTTTGGAGGAATCAGGTCGAACGTAGTTCACTCGTAGTTTTCTTATGATTTCCTTATCATTTTTCTCGTTTTCTCTTTTTCTTTATATATTTTTTCTTTGATGATTCAGAGAGAGGGGTATGAAAGAATAAGTAAGGCTCAAAAAGGGCAAGCAAAGGTTAAAAGTGTTTGGATGGAAGAAAAAAATATTGCCTCCATTATTTCATTATCCAGTAGAACCAAATACAAACAAACGAATGAATAACTGCCAAGATCAAAGAAATTACACATAGTATCTCTTGACCGCATCGGAATTGATAGCCATGTCGACGCATCGTCCTTCTATATCTGTCAGACATAGGGCGCTGTTGGATAATACTCTGGTCACAATGTAAGGCCCTTGCCAGTTTGGGGCGAACTTGCCTTTTGCTTCGACCTG
>MU746592.1:97219-124818 GCA_026770625.1 Nicotiana glauca
CCGTCCATTTCTTCCTCTATCCTGCTACAATAGGCATGTTGCTCGTAAACCTGAATATGCAATGGGTCGACATGAACCTTATCTGGGTAGTGCAACATTGATGCTAAAGTAGCCAATGCATCAGCGACCTCATTATGAGCTCTTGGAATGTGTCTGAACTCCACTGATCGGAATCGCTTGCTCAAATCATGCAAGCACTGCCGATATGGTACAAGCTTCAAATCTCGGGTCTCCCATTCTCCTTGAATTTGATGTACCAGGAGTTCTAAGTCCCCCAAGACCAAGACGTCCTGGACATCCATGTCTGCGGCTAACCGTAATCCCAACATGCAGGCCTCATATTCAACCATGTTGTTGGTACAATAGAAACGCAATTGCGCCGTAACGGGATAGTGATGTCCTGTTTTGGAAATGAGAACCGCTCCTATTCCAACTCCTTTTGAGTTTGCGGCTCCATCGAAGAAAAGCTTCCATCTTGGTTCCTCCGCCGATTCTATCTCGTCTATATGTATCACCTCTTTATCGGGAAAATACGTTCTCAATGGCTCGTACTCTTCATCAAAAGGGTTCTCCGCTAAATTATCGGCCAATGCTTGGGCCTTCATGGTCGTCCTTGTCACATAGATGATGTCAAATTCTGTGAGTAATAACTGCCGTTTTGCCAACCTCCCTGTGGGCATAGGCTTTTGGAAGATGTATTTCAAGGGATCCAAGCGTGAGATGAGGCAAGTAGTATATGATGACAGATAATGTTTTAGCTTTTGCGCCACCCAAGTCAGGGCGCAACATGTCTTCTCTAGTTGAGTGTACTTAACCTCATATGCTGTAAATTTCTTACTGAGATAATAGATAGCTTGCTCCTTCCTCCCTGTACTGTCGTGTTGCCCCAGTATGCAGCCGAACGAATTCTCCAATACCGTCAGATAGAGAATCAATGGTCTTCCTGGTTCAGGTGGGACCAACACGGGTGGATTTGACAGATACCCCTTGATTTGATCAAATGCTTTCTGACATTCCGTCGTCCATTCTACCGCAGCGTCTTTCCTCAACAGCCGAAATATGGGCTCGCAGGTCGTCGTAAGTTGAGCAATGAACCGGCTGATATAATTTAATCTTCCCAACAGACTCATCACCTCTGTTTTGTTCTTCGGCGGTGGCAAATCTTGGATGGACTTGATCTTTGATGGATCCAATTCAATACCTCGCCGGCTGACGATGAATCCTAGTAGTTTTCCTGATGGAACCCCAAAAGCACATTTGGCTGGGTTCAGCTTAATATCATACCTTCGAAGTCTTTGGAAGAACTTCCTCAGGTCGGCCACATGGTCTCCCTGACGCTTGGATTTTATGATCACATCGTCCACGTACACTTCAATCTCTTTGTGTATCATGTCGTGAAACACAGTTGGTGTTTGTCCACACTATTTATAATAAAAACACCCTAAAATAGTAGCAAAACACACAATCCAACAACATAAAACAATCCATACAAGTTGAATAGCTTGAGCTCACGGCTTCCGATTACCATCATGTGAGTTCTTACAATTATAGAACGACTTTGCGTGCATTTCCAACAAAAATATGTATGAAAGGGAGCAATAAAATTACCTTATTTTTTTAATACCGCAACTCCTAGATTGGTTCTTCAAACCCTAGGTTTTCCTCCAACTGGAACTTTAAAAGGAGACAAAATCAATTGGGCTTTGTGTTTAATTTTTGCAAGAACTTTTGCAGGGGCTTATCTCTGGCTATTTTGTTATATAATGGGTGTTATATTTGTAGGAGATAATCCTTTAATGGGCTCTTTGGCCAACCCGAAATAGCCCCCTTTTGGAAATATGTAATCGTCTCATTTAAGCAAGTAGGTGACACACCTACTTGTCACCTAGCAATTTGTGCAGTCTCGCAAAACGTATATATCTCTTTACTCCAATGTCGTATTAAGAAACAGTTTAATGAGTTAGAAAATAGACTCATAGATCTTCAATAAGCCATCCATCATTGGGAATAGCCACCCGATTCATACAAAACCCACCTTTGAAAAGAACCATGGAATTAAGAAAATCAAAGGCTTATTGCTCACTTAAACATAAAAAGAAACTACCAAATCAATAACAAGCTATTAAAGTAAATAAGAAGCTAGATTAATAAGAAAACCAAATAAAGAAGCTCTGAAATAAACTGCTTAAAATAAGACAAATGAATATACACACAGATGGGAATTTACTATATACATCATACTAGAGGGAGGAATATATACATAATGAAAGAGAAACTAAATATACAAGAAAAAGAGTATTCACTTTATTACATTCCAATGTCATCAAGATATCATCAAATCAACACAACCAAAATAGACCACCCCCTGAATAAAAAAAACACGACCCTCAATACTTATCAAAATTTAGAATAAGAAAGGGTAGAGAGTAAAGAAAACTCCCTACGTAGTCTCATGATTCATGGAAGCACCACCACCCTCGGGCTCCTGCAACTGGATCTCAGCATCCTCAACTTGGGGAACAATGGGGTTGGTAAACATCTGAAGCACCTCCTCAGCAGTGTAGGCAGCAAGGTCTGGCTCGTCAGACTAGCCAAATGGTGCCTTTGCTGATGGTGCTGCAGGGACTGCTGGCACTGATGGATGGATTTATCTCCATCAGTAGGTCAAATGGGAAATCACCAACTTCTGCAATATTTGTCACCTCCTTTCTCAATATCTCCACTAATTTCTTCGAAGCCTGGGATTTCTCATCTTCTTTACATGTTTGCCCAACTCTTCAATAGCTCCCACATACGCCACTAGTGTGCCCATAATGGTTTTCTAGTTCACCAAAATCTTCTTGAATGTTTCCTCAATTGACTAAGGGACCTGCGGCACTGCTGGAGTAGAAGACTGTGCTGCAACAACACTAGATATGTGTGACACCTTAGAAGTGGCTATCTACATCCAGTTGTTAAGACTTGCCAACGTTTGGGAGACTCGCAGCACAGTGAGTGGATTTTTGGAATCAGCATGCATTGGCACTGATCCTAATGGTCTATAAGATGGAGGTGGTAGCATGTCCGATGTCTTAATGGAAGGCCCGGCTACTGTGGAAGGCATGGAAGTTGTAGATGGTTCAGCATCAGACTCTGTAACCTCTACCGATGGCTCACCAGACTGACTGTGGTAGTTGCCTTACCCTTGAACTTTAGGTTGTCTGCACCTTGCAAGGAGTACCATGGGAAGGGCTTTTTAGCCCGCACTTTTGTATCAAAACTCCTCAGTTCCACCTTTGCATCTGTGAAATATTCTACGATAGTGTTGGGATATGGGTAGGAGCTTTTACCTTTTCCGACAACCACTAACATGTTGGCCGACATGATGGAACCCATATTGATTGGGTACCTAGCCATGATAGAAGCCGCCAAAACTGCTAGGGGGATGGGAACATTATTCTCATTTCTACTTCGGTCAACGCAGTTGCATACAAAAGTTTTCCACCCTTATGCTTAAAAGTTAAGGGTGGCCGTGTAATCAAAACCCCTACTATAATCCATAGTGGTGGGGGTCCTGGAGCAGCCAAAATCTCATCTAGCCAAGGGCGAGTTGCATTACCCATAGTAAGCTTCTCCATGTATTGGATAGCTTCTACCTCCTGGAATCTCAGGTATGTGTTCAACGTGCACTGGTCAAATAAATCATCAATATGGGGAAAAGGATACTTGTTCTTTATTGTAACTTTTTTCAACTACGTGTAATAAATGCACATCCTTATTGTGCCATCTTTCTTCTTTAGAAATAGAAACGGTGCACCCCAAGGTAACACGCTAGGCAGAATAAACCCCATATCAAGAAGTTCCTGAAGCTACTCCTTCAACTCCGCTAGGGCCATACGATACGGTGGAATAGAAATGGGCTCAGTGCCCAACACCAAATCAACACCAAAATCAATATCTATGTAAGGTAACATGCCCGGCAAGTCTGTAGGAAACACATATGGAAAGTACCGAGATCGTTACACTGCAAACACTCTCCTAAGACGTAAATCACCTATCGAAGCTATTCGACCAATAAAAATCAAATTCCGAGATCGTTTACTTACAAGTCAACTTTTGATTGAATTTTCCAACTAAAGTCTCCATGACCAATCCAAACACAGAATAACCGACACGACTTGATGAAATACAGCTGAACAACACATAAAGAAGCAGAAACAGAGAGAACGCGACGGCAACTCATGAAACGACCGACCGAATCATTACAACTAATTTTCATTACTTATATACTTGGTACATTATTTGAACTGACGTCCCTTTTTCTTGGGGACGCTGTATTTCATGCTTGCAAGTCCCTGATATTCAGGTCTAGAGTCCTCCAAGTAAGCTATCACCTCAGCAAAAGGTGTTTCTGCGCTCCATTGGCTCCGGAGTTACCTATTTGGCGAGTATGCATTAGACACGTATTAATTGGTATATCAAGGTCTTGTCATGGTCTTATGAAGATTATGTATTCTTTGAGGCTTGTAGAGATATGTCATGTACGTAAAAGATTGTATGGCCTTGTCGGCCTATGGTTTGTATACGTGTGATCGTTTCGGTCTTACACACTCGTACGTTTTATGTATAAGTTAATATTACATGTTTTATTATAGTTATCCTATGGTAGCCTTTCTGACTCATTTACTTTTGGTAGCATGATACAAAAAGATAATTTATGTTGGTATTCGATTGAGTAAAGTACCGGGTGTCCATCGCGACCCATCGATTTTGGTCATGACAAAAAGTGATGAGTAGTATAGAATTTTATAGATGGAAAAATTAAGGGTCATGATTACCTTGAAAACTTGCGAAAACATTTGTCTAATCATAGGATAACACGTGTTTGAGTCATTAAATGCGAGAAGATGTACGGTTTTTCAAGTGTCATAAATTGTTCAGTAAGTTTCTCGCCAAGATAAGGGGTGTTATCTACTTCCCCATAACACAAAGTTTTGTCACCAGAAAGTAGGGGAACTATCTATTTGGGGTAAAATTGGTTAGTGACAGCTGGATGAATGACACGTGAAAAAAAAAAGACAGATAAGATATGAGTAACCAAATAATTAGCACCGGATATGAGCATGTAATCGGTGATGAGAGAGTTCCGAAGGCTTGAAACCGAGAAGGAAGATTAAAAGTAAGACATTAATTGGAGAACAACATTCAATGAGTAGTTGTTACAAATATTTTTTTATTAATGATCAACCGTTACACAACCATCAACAGGGATTTTATCTTCATTCAAGAAAGGTTTGATTTTGGGATCTTGTTTCCCTGAATAGAGCTATTAATAGAAAAACTTGGATCCATAGTGGGACGAAAAATTATTTGTACTCAATTCTATACTTTTCTCTCACTTTAAAAAACTACTTGCTTTTTTGTTCTTAATGTCCTTCTTATGACCGCTTCCTGAGAGGCTCATCATACGCCCATACTTATATTACCTTTGAGTTATTTACATTATCTTGGTTCTATTCTTGTTTATTTCATATCTCTGGATCAAATTAGTTCATGTGTTTATAAATTATGTTATAAATTTAACTGTATCTTTTTATGGGATAAACAATTGGCTACTTTATTATTGATATCCACTATTTTATGGTTGTGTCTCTATTATTTTATACGCTTATGATCTTTGTAGGTTATGTGAATTTAATATTTTTTGACTTGATGTTGTTACTAATTTATTGGAGTTAGTCTTGATACTTAATGTATACATATTATTGCTTGTACTCATACTATACCTTTACACCTTGTATGCACATTAAGGGAGATGAATAAAGGCCTAATGATATGCGGCAGATGCAAATTCTTTTTCCGAAGTGAGTGGGTATAAAAATGAAAAGGACGAAAGTTGGCATTAAGATGGAGATAAAGGGGGCAGGGCGTGAAAGGTGAAGAAGAATGATAGGGATTAGGGGCGGTGGAGTTCAAGAAATTATGTATAAACAAAAAAAAAGGAAAAATTAATTTTTGTGGTTTAGCTTTATTGATTCAGCTACTTGAGAGTTACACCTTGCCTAAAAGTCCCACCTCATACCCGTACCATTTCAAACGGTGCTTATCTCTTAGCTTATGGTATTGGAGATAATTGATAGAGAATCAAGTTACATGTAAATTTTATTTTGTGTCTCATATAGCTAATACTAATTGTGTGGGATAATTTATTTGTCTCAAATTTTTATCGATCTAGATTTTTATAAATCTAAAAGTATAAAATTGAGGTTCACAAATTTGTGAGACAAAAATGAGCCTCATACAACTAGTACGAGTGATATAAAACACAAAATAAAATTTCTCCAACATATAAGATATGCTTCCGCGAGTACTTTGATGAGCTCTTGCCAGCTTTTTTCTCTCTTAATTTCAGCAAAGGTCATTCATCATCTGTTGATGTGAGGCATAGCATATAAAAAACATGGGAAAAAGAATGTCGACCAAAAAGTGTAAGCTCCCCCTGTTGAGTCTCAAACTTAAATGATACATTTTTGGACCTAAAATACGTTTTTACAGTTTAATAAAAAAAATTACTTTTCTACATATAATATTGTATTATACTGCATTTTACGAAGCTTTTACATATAATGCAGTATTATACTGCCTTTTGCCCACAACACAATGCAAATCAGTGAATCTAAGGGCTCCACTAAAGGGCCTACTCTCTTCTTTTTCCATTTTTTTGTCATTAAACCCATTTCTCTCTCTTTCTTCATTTCTCCATGGATTCAAATTTTAGACCTCTCATCTTGCAGCTACAAAGCGGTAGTTGAATTTACAGCAACACAATTCCTACAATCATCAAAGTTCTCAACTTGGCTTTTATTTTTTTTTCTTTTGGATTTTGTTGCTTTTTTCGGTCAAAATAGTATGGTATAGCCAGTTTTCGGACTGGTCAATCAAAAATAGCCATCATGTACGAAGTAAATGAAAAATAGTCACTATTTGCTGCAATAGAGACCGGTCTCGTATAATATACAGGAGTTCGGGTGCATCCGTGTACGAACTCCAGCATATTATGCTGGACTGGTACACTTTGCTGACTCCTGTATAATATACGGGAGACTGGAGCACTGGTGCTCCAAACTCCTGTATATTATACTGGACATTTATACTTGCTGGAACTCCAGTATATTATG
The DNA here is from genome assembly GCA_026770625.1 of Nicotiana glauca. Lineage (NCBI taxonomy): Eukaryota > Viridiplantae > Streptophyta > Magnoliopsida > Solanales > Solanaceae > Nicotiana > Nicotiana glauca. The sequence continues at coordinate 104,377 of MU746592.1, forward strand.
CGGGAGTTTCAACATAATTATACTTCAATTAACGTATATTATACGGGAGTTCCAGCATAGTTATCCTGGAACTTCCGTATAATATGCAGGAGTTCAAGCATACTTATGCTGCAACTCCCGCATAATACGCGGGCGTATTTTCTGGCTTTTGAACAGTGTTTTCACTCATATTTATCTTTACATGAACATTGGCTAAATTTCGATTACTTTTGAAACTGTAGCTATTTTTGAATGATCAGTTGTAAATCTGGCTATTTTTAAATTTCTCCCTTTTTTTGAGGTTAAAGAAGAGGCCCGACCCGATTTCCCATGCCCGAATTGTTATGAGAATTTTGATATTGCCTCTCTTTATTACCATCTTGAAGAGGAACATTCTTGCGAGCCCAAAGTCTTCTTTTTTGCAAATCATTTTTCGTATGCCATTTCATTTCATTTGAATGTTTGATTTATTGTTCTGATTAGCTTATTTGTTAAAGAATTTTGATTTTGGGGCTATGTTATCCAGATTTTAAATTTGATTCCTTTTTGGCACAAATAAAATTTTGAATCTGCAGTGTCCTTTCCATTTCTTTGAGATAACTCGCTTCTAAACACATATACAGGGTAAAATATACTAAAGTTTCAATCTTGGTTATTTGGTTAGTAATTACTCTTAATTGTATTTTAAATATTTTCTCTTGCAAGTTACCAATCTGTAGTTGTATTTAAAAATATATTTCGAAATATATTTTAAGTTGAAGTTATTAAAAAAAAATTACATATACTTGAGATACCTGAAACTTAGCACAAGGACAAAGAACTAAAAAGGAAGAGAGTGGGCCCTTAGGTTCACTAATTTGCACTGTGTTATGGGCAAAATGCAGTATAATGTCGCGTTATATGTAAAACCTAGTATTATACAATATTTTCTTTTAACAACTAAAATTCCGTTAAAGTAAAATGTAGTAGCAAAGCGTAGTATAATACCATATTTAGGTAGAAAAGTAATTTTTTTAAACTGTAAAAACATATTTTGAGTCCAAAAAGTTTCCATTTAGGTTTCGGACTCCTCTTCTGTTGCCAAAAGAAAAGAACAAATCCTTAGAAAATGGGCTTGGCCGTCAAGTAAAAGCCCTAAAAATGGTGTTAAATCAATGCAATAAGAAGGAAAATCAAATGCCCCTATTGAAACAACTTGATCCCAATACAGAGTATTAATTCCACCTGTGAAAATAAGAGGGCACTAGAACCACGAATCCTGTACAATCCGTGGCCTCTCCGGGTAGTCAAACTATTACTCCCTCCGTTTCAGTGTATGTGAACTTATTTCCTTTTTGGTCCAATCTAAAAAGAATGATCCCTTTCAAACTTGGAACCAACTTAGCTTAAACTTACAATTCTACCCTTAATGAGAAGTTTTTATAACCACACAAATACTCTTGGCCCCTTTCGAACTTCTTTAGGACCACAAATTCTAGAAATCTTCATTTTTTCTTCTTGAACATCGTGCTCAATTAAACAGGTTCACATAAATTAGAACGGACGGAGTATTCTCTATGTACGAATCAGGCAAATTTGAGTACCAAAGTTCGTCATATCCATGAGATGATACGTAAATTTCAATAAAAACTTTCTATGTGTTGCTCAAAATAATAACTCTTTGTCCATGTGACTCCGATTCATTTAGAATTCGGAAGAAAAATCCTTCGCTCCAATTTACTAATATTATTTGAGATTTTCATTCGTTGTTTCTGCGGATGGAAATATCACGTTCTAAAATCCACTAGTCGTGATGGCACATAACACTACCCGCTACTTAAGCCAACTATTTATTATTCAATTCCAATTATATTAACATAACAATTAGATGAACGTAATTTGCGGAACTTTTTTACACTTTTCAACGATTGGTAGTACAAATTATGAGCTTGTACGAATAAAGGTTAATGCAACAGTGAAATAAATACACAGTCTATTTAAAAAGTACATAAATAGAGTTTTATAAGTTAAGGCTACCCCAAACAAAGGAGGCAACTACGACAGGGACGTCGGTACATCTTTATGTCTCGCAACCATCGAGTACAACAACAACAACATCCAACACCTGCATGCAATGTGCAAAAATATAGTATCAGTACAACTGAGTCCATGTACAGAGTAGGTAACAAACCTAACCTTAGGTTGAAAGCAGTGATGAGCTAACACTAGGTCCGGTCCAAAATTAGTATTCTACAATAGCTCGCAACAGCGTAAGATAAGTATCAAAAGAGTATCTTAGAAGTAACATGCTCAACTCGCTCACAATTCCAGAAAATAGACATGTTTGACAAATATTTTTGTGAGAACTCAAATATGTTCCCAAAATGTCGAAATACAGGTAAGTTTGAAAACTATAATTTTTCCCAAAATCTTTTCAACAAGAAGTAAGATGTTTCATTTTCTTCACAAAATAACAAGTATAGAATACCTCTCTGAGCCAACATGTCAATGTATATAATATGTCATGGATGTCGTAATACTATATAACATGAGGAAAAATGCATCTTTATTTCGGTATGTCATGCGTGCATGAAAGTGCCTATATGTCGTATGTGTATGCAAATTCCATGACTCTTGATCCACACTCGTTTATAGTCAAGTGCGCTCACCTGGGGTATTCAGACTTTGGAGGGGCTCCTATAGCTCAAGCAATAAGCACAGACAATTCATGTGCTGCATGGATAACTCACGTGCCATAATATCAATATCTGGATCCGCACGGACAACTCATGTGTTATACGGACAAACTCGCATACTATAATATCCATACTTGGATCCGCACGAATAACTCATGTGTTGTACGGTAACACACGTGCTATGGTATCAATATCCTCACTACCAGGCCCCGAGCCTTACTCAGTCATCAATCACTCTAGTCTTACCCACGACCTAACATTGTCATGAAAACTAGCCCGACAACAAGAATATGATGTATTGACAATTAACAACTGAGATCGAGATATGATATAAATGCATGAACATGACTGAGTACAAGACGTCAATGATATTTATGAAATAATAGCAGGAAACGACCATTATGGGTCTTAATTGTATTGGAATAAAGTCTAAACTTGATATCTAGCATGATTGATAGCTCAATTACTTTATCACATGGTAAAAGCACAGCTATTGACAAAATAGGGCCACTATAATGGGCCATGGGAACCATAGAGTCCTATTTCACAGGGTGCACACCTACACGCCCGTCACCTACCATATGCATCACCTTAATACCAATCACATAACACCTAACTCAAGGTTTCATACCCTCAGCAATAAGTTTAGAAGAGTGACTTACCTTAGTAGCATAGAATTCCTACTCCAGGATGCTCTCGCCCCTTGACTCGACCTCCAACAGTTCTGAATCTAGTACACTACCAGTACGATAGCATCAATAAACACTAATTGAATTAATTCCACAAGAAAAACTATCTAATTAGACCAAAATCACGAAATTAGCTCAACTCCGACACTGAGTAAGTTTAGAAGCTTATTCACTCATGAGTATAACCATACAAAATTTGGCAAAATCCAACACTGTTTGGCCCCTCAAATCCTCATATCAAACTCTTCAATTTTCAAGCCTTAAATTCCCAAATTTCTAGCTCAAATTCCCACTTAGATGATGAATAAAACCATACATTCATGAATTTTACACCATAATAGGTTAGAATCACTTACCCTAACGTTGCTCCTTGAAATCCTTCGAAAATCGCCTTTCTCCTTAACTCCTCAAATCCCAAAAATTGAAAAATAAAGAACAACACCTCGAATTGGGGTTTTCTGCCTAGCAAATCCACACTAGCGGCCATATCCACACACCTACGGTAAGAACCTTGCACCTGTGTTCTTCACTTAAACTCTAGCTTCCTTAGCTTTCATACATACGAGCCATGCATCGTACCTGCGGGCTCGCAGGTGCGGACATCACCTGAGCACCTATGCTCAAACTCCATCATGGCCTTTTTGCATCTGCGCTCAATCTACTACGCGTGAGTTCCTCACACCTACGATCCTCGAACCTGCTATCCAGCAACATCAGCTTCAGCTGCATTTTCCTCCACTTTAAACTCTCTGATCGCTACCCAAAATCACTCCGAGGACCTCGGGACCTCATCCAAACATACCAACATATCCAACAACATCATATGAACTTAGTCAAACATTTGAATCACTCAAAACAACATCAAAACACCAAATTAACCTCTAATTCAAGCCTAAGAACTTCTAAACTTTTGATATTCGCCAACAATATTGAAACCTACCAAACCTTGCACGAATAACCTCAAATTTTGCACAGAATGTCACAAATAATATTTCGAACCTACTCCAACTTCCAGAATTACATTCTGACCCCGATATCTAATTTTCCACTGCTGACCAAAATTGCAAAATTTCTAACTTTCACCAATTCAAACCTAATTCTACCACAGACTTCCGAATTATATTTTGAACGTGCACCTAAGTCCAAAATCACCTAACAGAGCTAACAAAACATCAAAATTTACATCTGGGGTCGAATTCTAGAAAAAATTAAACTTGGTCAACTTTTTTCAACTTAAAGTTCCCACAACGAACTCAATCTTCTAAAGCCTACTCCAAATAACCTGAAACCCCAAAATCGACGATTTGCATAAATTATCATACGTCATATGGAGTTAATTATGCCCTCAAACTGTCAAGCGAAGTGCAAATGCTAAAAATGACCGATCAGATCATTATAGGAGAAGGGTCGTAATTGTGTTGGAATCACGAATTTGTTGCAGATTGAATTATGAGCTTTGGTTTCAGAGGATACAGGGAGTTGGGAAATCGGATCTGGGAGCCCTAAAAATCCATATAATCATTATATGGTTATACCACTTGTCATCATATAATTATTATCCATATAGTGATAAAGTGCATAACCAAGTTATCCAATTTGGTGGAACCACGCGTCAAGTCGTTTGATGATCATAAATTTATATAGTACTAATTTTTCCAGTGGCAAATATGGACTCAGTTTACACTTTAAAATGAGCAATAATTAAATTTATACACAATTTAAAGCATACATGATTTAATTCATTATGAATGATCTAACAACATCAAATAATTAGATTGTAGAGAGAATGAACGATCAAACCAATCGTAATGGAACAATAAAGCATGGTCTTAAGATGAACACCAAAATTCGGCCTTGAGCATATCCTCGATATGAGCTCGGTTGCTATTAAATAAGGGAGTAACTGAAGAACACTTTGAATAATAGTTAGAAGATAAAAATAAATTTTTATTGTTTTGATATGCGTGTCAACATTGTGTTAAAATAAACAAATTCACTTCTTTATGTAGTAGGAGAATTTCAATCCTAGTACAAGTCTAAATAAAATAAAAATTATTATTTTAGTAAATGTTTATCCACAGTTGATGCCAGACGATATTTTTATTGTAATATCCGGTTGAGGGTGAATATTACGGCTCTCGTTGTCTCGAGCTGTATTTTAGCCTATAACCGTTGTTCAGCCATGACCGATCCCAGATATATCAACCATCCCTCTCGGACTCTGCAACGAGGGATCCTTCGACTTCGCTCGAAGTTGCATTGGACCGTGCTTCCCTATCGTCTCTTCATTAGGGAATCAAGGGTAACATTGTTCCCGATTTTACCCGTACACACACAACCTCTTTATTTTTTTGAGAGCACATTTATCGAAGTGAAGAAAAATGATTAATTTACCCCCGTTCCTTAATCCCTATGCTACAACCACGTCGACAAGTTACTGAAATTTTCGATCAATCATGTCGTTCTGACTCAGTCACGCATCAACCTCCAGTTGACCGTTCTCGAATGCGAAACGTCACATATTATTACTACTTCTCTATAAAAAATTTGATCCTTTTTACACTTTTCACTTGCCTTTAACCCATTCAAATCCTGATATATTGTTCTTCGTACCTTCGTATCTTCATCTTCTCATCTTCAGATCTTCACACTTTATCTTTGAACCTAAGTTTGACCTTCAAAACATAATCCTCATATTCATATCTTCACACTCACCTTTATATATTCATATTTCCCAGAACTTGATGGTGATGTCTTCAAAATCAGTACCTCAAACGATCGTCCATTTAACTTTTAACTCGGCCACAGATGCTAAGGTGGACGTACCTGATGTGGCCCCGAACCTCCAATGAATAACTTCATCCTCAAATGCTTCTCTATAGAAATTAACTTAAAGGGCGAAAAAGCTTCAAGTCAACAAGATCGAGGTGAGAAAGTATAAAGGTACATATGCTCCATCACTGAGGACACGCTCCCTGCGGTTTGGGAGGACTGGAAATGGGAGGGGAAGGAAGTGGTCATCACCGGTCCCAATGAGGACATCACCACATATGTGGAAGGGTATCTATGTATTTACACATACCAATTCACACTTGCCCTGGTGGATCCCATAGTCCTTGACTTATGCAAAAGGTATGAGGTTTGCCTCGAGCCAATTGACCTGTCCTTTTGGAGGGTCGTGATCCTCCTCTGCCCCTTTGTTAATAACACTAAAGCACCTCGGTTCACCATCGGTCATCTACTTTAACTCCACAGTCGTCGATCTTTCAAGGGGGATTAATCAAGCTTGATCATTGGGCAAATGATACCAACAAGTTCTATACCAATATACAAACTTAGTTGATCCTTCAGAACACTCAAAACAACATGTAAGCACTAAATCAACCTTGTATTCAAGCCTAAAAACTTTTAAACTTCCAAATTCCGCAAACGACGCCGAAATCTACCAAACCTCATTTGAATAACCTCAAATTTTGCACACACGTCACAAATTCCCCTACTAACCTACTCCAACCTCTCAAATTCCATTCCAACCCTGATATCTAATTTTTCACTACTGATAAAAAAATCGCCAACTTATAATATTTTTCCAATTCAAGCCTAATTCTATGACAGACATCCAAAGTTCATTTTGAGCACGACCCTATCTCCAAAATCAACTAATAGAGCTATCCGATTAAAAAAAATTAAAATCCGAGATCGTTCACATATAAGTCAATATTCGGTTGACTTTTTCAACTTAAATTTCCTAATTAGAGACTAAGTATCTCATTTCACTCCAAAGCCATTCCGGACCCAAACCAACCAACCCGATATATTACAATAAAGCTGAAGAACACATAGAAGAGCAAAAATGGGGGGAAATAGGACTATAACTCTCGAAACGACTGGACGGATCATTACACTTTCTCAGTGCTCGAGAATGGAACGTCCTGAGGACCCCAAGTGTGTTTCCGGTGATTAACAAATTGAATTTTAGAGTTGGAAGTACTGTTTTCTGGTGTTTTGAACTACCTACATATGGGGAGGCGCATGTGCGAGGTCGCAAGCATGAAATGAGGCTCGCAAATACAGAAATAGGAAGCCCAAGGTTGGAGAGCAGGCGCGAGCATTTGGCCGCACCTGCGAGCCCACAGATTTGAAACCTAGGCATAGGTTTGGAAGTTGGGAATTTAAGTGAAACTCGTAGGTGCGAGATGTTTACTGCCAAGTGCAGTATTTCTGGTGCGAATAAATGGTTATAGGTGCGAGAAGCCTGGGCAAAAAGTGTATATTGCACACTTTGTGAATTTTGGTACGTCCTTTACCACTTTTAGTCAGTTTTTGCGCTTTATGTAGTGATTTTGAAGGGGAATTCAAGGGATATCTGTGAGGTAAGTTGCTTGAGACCTAATACTCGTATTTATAATTATTTTCAACTGTTTAGTCATGTAATTAATGGGTATTATGGGTGAAGTTGATGGGTTAGGGCTTGGGATTTAGGAGAGTTTGATGTAAGGACGGACCAAATGGTGTTGGATTTCGATAGATTTGGTATGGTTAGACTTGTGAGTGAACGAGCTTTCTAGTTTTGTAATTTTTGTCGGGTTTTGAGATGTGGGCCCCAAGCCCGGCTTTTAGCCAATTTCGGCGTTTAGCCTAATTTTGTAAATTTTCTTGTGGAATTCATTTCTCTATCATATGTTTATGGTATTGTACTGGTTGTGAATATATTCAAAGCTTTTAGAACCGAGACGAGGGGCGAGGGCATCCCGAAGTAGTATACCTACGATGTTATGGTAAGCAACAGTTCTAAATCTTGTTTTGAGGGTATAAACCTAGAGATTTGATATCATGTGACTATTTGGAGGTGACACCCATGCTAGGTGACGGGTGTGTAGGTGTACACCGTGAGGGATTTAGACTTGGTGCGTCTTGTGAGGCTGTAAAACCTAATAGCCTTTATTTGGGATTATGTGTTTTTCATGTTCGCTAGAACTTGACTGCTTCCCTGTTAGAGATCATGCTTAGGCTTTATCCCTGCTTACCGTAGATATGATCAGTCATACGATTCTTGTACATGTTTACCTTAGTCTCTATTATCTTCTTGTTAATAGATTGTAATACATTGAATTGGACTGATTTCCTTTACTTATTAAAAACTATAAGGCTAGAGAGGTATATGACTGAGTAAGGCCGATGGCCTATTGTGAGATATTGTACTATAGCACGTGAATTGTCTGTTCTAATTCAGATTGATACCATAGCATATGAGTTGACCGTGTAGATCTAGATAGGACATGATAGCACGTGAGTTGTCTGTGCAGCACGTGATTGGTCCGTAAAGATTAGCGCTTTGGCTGTAGGGGCCCCTACGGAGTCTGAACAACCAGTAATCGTAGGTACCTATTGAGAATGTGCATTGAGGGCTGAGATATTGAGTGACAGTGCTTGTGATGTTTCATCTATTTTTGTTGTTGTTGCATTTATCTGCTATTTGTCTTGTAGTAGTTGATAATTCGTGAAATTTACCTTTTATTCCTATTTATTCTTAACTATAAAAAAACAATTAATTGAATTGTTTTACTTATCTCATCACTACTACTCAATTCCTTTGTTATTTTTGGTACTTGTTGGGTCGGTTGTACCCCTCGTAATATACCCTTCACTTCATGAATAGATCCAGTTGTGTTTGAGTGCGGCAATTGTTGAGTTTAGGCCATTAGAGTTTCGGAGACTACAAGGTAGTTGCCAGTGTCTTCAAGACCTTGTTTCTCCTTCTATTTATTCTTTTTGGTTGTATTGACATTTAGACAATTGATGTAATAGTTTAAGTACTTAGACGATCATGACTTAGTGATACCCTGATATTTGGGGCTCGTTTTTCGCATTTTATAATTTGAGTTTAACTTGATTTCATGGGATTTCCTAATATTAAGAATATTTACATAACTTTGATAATTAAATGGGTAGTATTTTTTGGATAAATAGGATTGCCTTGTATCACTATAGACGCCATCACGACAGGGTTTAGATTTCAGTTGTGACAAGTTGGTATGACAACCTAGGTTACATAGGTCTGACGAGTCATGAGTGGATTAGTAGAGTCTTATGGATCGGTACAGAGACGTCTGTACTTATCTTCCAGAGTCTGCAAATCCCTTAGGAAGATTTCACATTCTTGGATTCCTATCGTGCGTTCTGTTTATATTGGTAACTAAACACTTGTTATTTCATTCTCTCATATATGGTGAGGACTCATGCTACTGGTCTGGAGAGACATCAATCAGTACTGGTGGCTGTGGTCGACGCAGAGACATCGCCAGTACAACAGCGAGGGTAGCACCTGTAAATCCTCTATGTGTCCAAGAGTAGGACCATGTTCCCGTGGTAGATGGTCTAGCGAGACTAGCTCAGTCTCCACCTTTGCCTATTGTGATTTCGAGAATTCAGGAGGCTGTAGCCCAGATTTTATCAGTATTTACGGGCCATGCTTAGCCGGTTTCAGTAACTACGATTGCAGCCACTTTTCAAGCTGTGAGAGGCACCTAAACTCCCGCCGCCCACACACCAGAGCAGGGTGTTTAGGGACTCCAGGCACCAGGTATACCACTATGCGGGATGATGATTAGCGTAGTTTAGAGAGGTTTGGGAGACTCTAGACTCCACCTTTAAGTGGCATAGAGAGAGTTGATGCCAGGATTTCTTGGACATTTGTACGAGAATACTCCACACAACAAGTATTCTGCAGACTTATGGGGTGTCATTCAATACATTTCAGTTTTCTTGGGCTGGACTCCAATGGTTGGAAACTTACGATAAGTGTAGGCCTGTTGGCGTAGCACCCCTCACTTAGGAACAGTTCTTCGCGGTATGTTTTTGAGAAGTTTGTGCCCCATTCCAATAGAGAGGAGCTGCGTAGGCAGTTTGTGTAGCTTTGCTAGGGTGATATGTCTATAACGCAATACGAGTTGTGGTTCTTGGAGTTGGCCCAACATCCTATCTGGTTGGTTCCCACGGATAGGGAGATGATTATGAGGTTAATCAATGGTCTCACTTTTTAGCTACGGTTGCTTATGACCTTAGAGAGGGTGTGTGTTGCTACCTTTGATGAGGTTGACAACATTTCTAGACATATTGAGATGGTTCGTGGTCAGGAGAGGGTTGAGAAAGATTGCAAGTGGCCTCGTCTACCAGGTGGATTCAATGATACTTTCATGGGGTTCAGTTCTAGCATGGTAGAGGCCGTCCATTCAGGCTCCGTTAGCTCGCCTATTTCACCGTGGCACATCATCTGTCCATGGTTCTTACAATTATCAGCATGGTTAGTCATCACTTAGTGAATTGTCAACGCAGAGTTCTCATCATGCCCCTCCGATCAGGTATCCTCAAGTAGTTCTTTTGGGCATTATGAGCAGCAGTTTCATCAGAAGAAGGGTTGTTTCAAGTGTGGGGACGTTGGTCTCATTATGAGAGATTACACTAGGCTATTGGGTGGGGCTCCACAATGGAGTACTTGGCCGATAGCACCAGCACCATTTCCTCCACTACCTGCCCAGCCAGCCAGGGGTAGACCTCAGACAGCAAGGGGCATAGCCATGTCAGCTAGGGATCGCACGAGATGGGGATATAGATCAGGGGTGGCCAGGACCTAGATGATATTATCTCAAATGCTATGATTACAGGTATTGTCTCTATCTGTCACACAGATGCATCTATATTATTTGACCCTTGTTCTATATATTTATAGGTTTCCTCGTATTTCACTTATTTTTTGTTCATGCACCGTGAGTCGTTAGTTTCATCTGTTCATGTATCTAGTTCGGTGGGCAATGCTATTGTTGTGGACAATATATATCAGTCACATATGGTGTCTATTGGGGGTCTAGAGACCCGAGTGGACCTTTTATTGCTTAATATGGTTGATTTCGATGTTAAATGGTTATGGATTGGTTATCTCCATGTCATACTGTTTTAGATTATGACGTTAAGACTGTAACATTAGCTATTCTGAGAATTCTGAGGGTAGAGTGGAATGGCTCTATAGACTATGTACCGAGTAGGGTGATTTCATATTTGAAGGCTCAGTGTATGGTTGATAAGGGTTGTCTCTCTTACTTGGCTTTTGTGAGAGATGTTAGTGTTGTGACTCCTGCTATAATTATATTTCGGTGGTATGTGATTTTTTGCATGTGTTTCCTATAGACTTGTCGGGCATGCCGCCTGACAAGGATATTGATTTGATGCCGAGCATTCAGCCTATTTCAATTTCACTATATCATATGGCATCACCAGAGTTAAAGAAATTGAAAGAATATAGGAACTCCTTGATAAGTGGTTTATTCGGCCTAGTGTGTCACATTGGGATGCACCAGTTCTATTTTTGAAGAATAGGCGTGGTTCCATGAGAATGTGTATTGACTAGAGGCAGTTGAACAAGGTAACAGTTAAAAACAAGTATTGACTAGAGGCAGTTGAACAAGGTAACAGTCAAAGAAATTGAAAGAATATAGGAACAAGATTTGGTATGAATGAACCAAGTTAGAAAAAGGTAAAGAGAGGCTTTACATAAGAAGAATTAGTAGCAATCAATTATCCAAAAAAAAAGGATTCTGATTCGAACACAAGCTGAAAAACCTTTTGAAGAAAGATTTTAACACATATAAAAGGGGTTGTCATGCTAATCAGAAGAACCTAGTATAGAAGAATTCATACACAAAAGGATTCAAACTCAGTACATGGATCCAAAGTGAGTTTGAGACAGTCTAGGGCTCAAATAGAACCTTAGTCCAAACACACAAGACCAAACACCAAAAACCAAAAATCCTGGGGTTTTCGACTTGAATGAAATGCAAAGAAGAGAAAACAAGCAGATAAAGTAGAAAGTTTAATGCAAACAGAGTTAGGGAATTAATTTGAAACACAATGAGAGTAGAAGAAACAGTAGAGGGAAATATGCTTAAGCAGGCATAGTAAGAACACTTAATGCATATGGTAGGAAAATACAGTAGCGGAAGCATATCAAGTCATAGTGGAAGGCAAGTAGCAGAACATAGCATGTGAAAACATAGCATAGAAACACGGTAGAAGGAAGAACAAAATATAGCAAACATAGTAGAAGAACATGTGTAAAAAGGTAGCCTTATGCAATGCAAGGAAATGCTTGATAGAGACAATGCTTAGTCTTGGAAGGCAGAAAGGTAGCTTTATGCAATGCAAGGAAATGCATGATGGAGATAGTGTTTAGTCTCGGGAGGAAGAAAGGTAGCCTTATGCAATGAAAGGAAATGCATGATGGAGGTAGTGCTTAACCTCGGAAGGCAGAAAAGTAGCCTTATGCAATGCAGAGAAATACAGATGGAGACAACGCTTAGTCTCGGAAGGAAGAAAGGTAGCCTTATACGATGCAAGGAAATTCATGGTGGAGACAGTGCATTGTCTCGGAAGGCAGAAATGTAGCCTTATGCAATGCAAGAAAATGAAAGATGGAGACAATGCTTAGTCTGAGAAGGTAGAAAGGTAGTCTTATGCAATGCAAGAAAATGCACGATAGAGACAATGCTTAGTCTCGGAAGGCAAAATGGTAGCCTTATGAAATGAACAAAATAAAGGTGAAGAGTAACAAAATTTCTTAGCTGAGAGACGATATCTTCTAGTTTATTTTCATTGTGGCCGTTGGGAATGTCATGCGCGGATAGCACTTGTAAATGGGCGATGATTTTCAGAGTCGTATTGCCGAAAAAGTATGAGTTTGCAATTGTATCTGATGACTTTATGTCTGGGGTGCCTGCGTCCAAAGAGAAATCGTGAGTTTTGTAAAGGGGGAAGGTTAGTTCGTCTTCCCGCGGACCTCGCTTGTCATAGCCGACTCTTGCTTTCATTGGGGTATTGTTGCTAAACAAAGCAATTTTCATAGTATCCATGCATGATTTTGTAAAAAATACGATGTAAATACATAATTTAAAATGATTTTCTTTTAGATGAACCGACGACTGCGACACAGTTCAAGATATTGCGACCTCTTTTGCTTCGGAATTTTAAGGGTCCTCCTCAAAATGTTTCCCTAGTTTACTGGGTTGGTGTTTCTGGAGTCTGCGCGCGATGAATGGCTGAAAGTCAACTTCAGAATTTTGAGGGTCCTCCTCAAAATTCTGCCCCAGTTTCCAATATCGGGGGAATGAAAATTTTATTGAATTGTGACTGAACCCATAGGCCTGCCTACGTATCCCCTCTTAAACGGGAATAGAGTCAGGCGTAGTTCAAATTACATCATACAGAAATTTTAATGATTATAATACCGTTTGACTTCATCTAAATTGATTGGTATTGGCCCAACTTCTCAGTCCATTTCTTCAAGTATGAGAGCTTCTCCTGTTAGAACCCGGTGAACCATGTACGTGCCTTTCCAGTTAGGAGAGAACTTTCCTTTGGCCTCATCCTGATGCGGAATTTTTTTTTCTTCAATAGCAGTTGCCCCAGTGTGATTTGTCTCAGCTTGACTCTTTTGATGAAGGCTCTGGACATCCTGTTCTGATAAAATTGACCATGGCAATCTGTATTCAGTGTTTTCCCGTCTATAAGGGCTAACTGCTCATAGCGACTCTTTACCCATTCTGCATCTTCAAGTTCCGCTTCCTGTATAATCCTCATAGAAGGAATCTCTACCTCGGCTGGAAAGACTGCCCCGGTACCGTAAACCAACATATAGGGTGTCTCCCTAGTTGATGTGCGGAATGTGGTACGGTATCCCAATAAAGCAAAGGATAGCTTTTCGTGCCACTGCTTGTGTTTTTCTATCTTTATCCTTAGTATCTTGTTGATGTTCTTATTGGCCGCTTTTACAACTCCAGTCATCTGAGGTCTGTAGGCTGTAGAATTCTTGTGCTTGATCTTGAACGTCTCACACATTACTTTCATCATATCGCTGTTGAGATTGGAACCATTATCAGTAATGATTGACTCTGGGACGCCGAACCGGCAAATGATACGGTCGTGGACAAAGTCTGCCACAACCATTTTGGTTACTTCTTTATATGATGCTGCTTCAACCCATTTGGTGAAATTCTCAATTCCCACTAGAATGAACCTGTGCCCGTTTGATGCGGCAAGATTGATAGGTCCAATGACATACATTCCCCAAGAGGCGAACAACCATGGTGAGCTTGTTACATTGAGCTCGTTAGGAGGCACCTTTATCATGTCTACATGAATCTAGCAGCAATGGCATTTTCAAATATACTGGATGCGGTCTGTCTCCATAGGCATCCAGAAATAACCATCTCAGAGTATTTTCTTAGCTAAGACGAAACCATTCATGTGCGGGCCACAGGTCCATGCATGAACCTCCTCCAACAACTTGGATGCTTACTTTTCTTCGAGACATCTTAGTAATCTAAAATCGGGAATCCTCCTATACATGATTCCTCTGCTGTGAAAGAAGTGATTGGACAACCTCCGCAATGTGCGCCTCTGAGTAGCGTTTGCAAGTTTTGGGTATTCTCCTATTGATAGATACTTGTTGATGTCATGATACCATGGTTTTCCATCTGCTTCTTCATCGACATAAGCACAGTAAGCGGGTTGAACCTTGATTTTTACCAGGATAGGATCAATGAAGTTCTTATATGGATGTTGAATCATGGATGATAGAGTGGCCAATGCATTGGCGAACTCATTCTGGACACTGGGGACATGCCGGAATTTTGTCTTTTTAAACCTCTTCCTCAATTCCTGTACATGATGAAAATACGTGAGTATTTTGGAGTTCTTTGTTGCCCATTCTTCCCGGACCTGATGTATGAGCAAGTCAGAATCCCCGATCAGTAGTAATTCCTGAACGTTTATGTTAATGGCCAGCTTGAGCCCTAAGACGCAGGTTTCGTACTTGGCCATGTTGTTAGTGCACGGGAACCTGAGTTTGGCGGACACCGGATAATGCTGGTCTATTTCTGATACTAAAACTGCCCCTATGCCAACTCCTTTTAAATTTTCTACTCCGTTGAAAAACATTCTCCAGCCGTCATAGGATTCTGCAATGTCTTCTCCTATGAAAGAAACCACCTCATCGGGAAAATACATTTTTAGAGGCTCGTATTCTCCGCCCACGGGATTTTTGGCAAGATGATCTGCCAGTGCTTGTCCTTTGATCATTTTCTGGGTCATTGGGATGGGCTTTTGAAAGATGTACTTTAGCGGATCCATCCTCGATATAAGATAAGTGGTATAGGAACATAAATAATGCCTCAACATCTGAGCTACCCAAGTCAGAGCACAACAGGTGCATTCTAGCAGGGAATATCGTGCCTCGTACGGGGTGAACGTCTTACTGAGATAGTAGATGGATTTATCCTTTCTCCCTGTTTCATCATGTTGTCCCAAAACACAACCGAATGCCCCATACAGTACTGCAAGGATGAGCAATAGAGGTCTACCCGGTTCGGGCGGAACCAGAATTGGCGGAGTTGATAGGTATTCCTTGATTCTGTCGAAGGCTTTCTGATAATCATTAGTCCATGTAGTGGCAGTGTCCTTCGTCAAAATCTTAAAGATTGGCTCACTAATGACAGTGGACTGGGCTATGAACCGGCTGATGTAGTTGACTCTCGCCAAAAAACTCAGAACCTCTTTCTTGTTCTTTGGCGATGGCAATTTTTGAATGTCTTTAACCTTTGACAGATCCAGTTCTATTCCTCAGTGACTTACGATGAACCCAAGTAGTTTTCCGGTAGGAACGTTGAATGCGCATTTAGCGGGATTTAATTTCAGGTTGTACCTTCTCAGTCTGTTGAAGAACTTCCTCAGATCTTCCATGTGGTTTGTGGCTTTCTTGGATTTGATGATGACATCATCTACATACACCTCAATCTCTTTGTGTATCATATCATAGAAAATAGTAGTCGGGGACCTCATGTAGGTGGCCCCAGTATTCTTTAATCTAAACAGCATCATCCTGTAATAATACATCCCTTATGGTGTAATGAAAGCTGTTTTCTTTGCGTCTTCGTCATCCATCCATATCTGATGGTATCCAGCAAAACAATCAATGATTGACTACAGCTCGTGCTTGGCGTAGTTGTCAATCAAGATGTGTATGTTAGGCAAGGGGAAATCGTCTTCCACACTGGCCCAATTGAGGTCCCGGTAGTCGACATAGATTCTGACCTTCACATCCTTCTTTGGCACTGGCACAATTTTGGCCAACCATGTTGGATACTCTACTACTCTGAGGACCTTGGCTTTGAGTTGTTTGGTAAATTCCTCCTTCATTTTCAAACTCATGTCTGGCTTGAACTTTTTGAGCTTCTGCTTTACCAGTAGACATGATGGATCTGTTGGCGGTTTGTGAGCTACAATAGATGTACTGAGGTCAGTCATATCATCATATGACCAGGAAAATGTATCCTCATTTTCTTTTAAGAACTTCGTGTACTCTTCCTTTTCTGACGGTGACAGGTGAACACTGATACACGTTTCCTTGACATTATCTGTATCCCCCAAGTTGAGAACTTCAGTTTCGTCTTAGTTAGACTTATGTCTATTCTCAAAGTCCTGAACCTCTTTAACGGCCTCTTTTAGTATTTTATCCTCTTCCGAGTCTGTATCCGTTTGTTGCGTTATTTCATCACATGTCACATTCGTCAGTTCATCAAGATAAGTAATAGTAATGCTGTGTAAAATAAAGTAAATGATAGATAAAATAATAAGAGAGAGATTTATAAGAAACTGAAATACTTTGATAAATTCCATAATTGTTTTGAACATCGGATATCTTTTCGAAATTTAAAGAAAATACGGAAAGGAAATCAATTAGCGAAAAAGTAAAAGATAATGCATAGTTCTTTATTCAGCCTTGCTACCCCGAAGCCTTCCGAGCCTTGGTGGTTATGACGGTCCAGTTGTTGAGATGTGCTCCTCGGCTCACAGCTTGTATGGAAGGTCCTTCCTCCCATTCCTCTTAAAAAATGACATGACAGTCCATATCGTCTTCTTCCAAGAACAGATTCTTCATCACCGCCAATATTTCATCTTCCTGTGACCCATATATGATATCTGCCAATTGGAAAGTCTGTTCCAGGTGGGGTATCAGGTGCTCCAGCAGATAGTAGGGGCTACGCCATGGTGGCGACCAGTTCTGGAATTCTTCCCAAGTATATCCATACCCTAACCCGAAGGTGGTGCCATGATTCTTCAGTTTGATAGGCTTAGTAATTCCCTGGAGGTTCTTGCCGAGCCCTTTGCTAGGGTCATACATGTTCCAATTCAGTATACATTATATATTTTTATCCCACCACTTATCCTTGTCCACAACGTTGACTCCCTCAATGTGATGGTAGGTTTCCCCACCTAACTTCCTTCTTCCTGCGATTGCTGGGATGGTTTAGCAATCGTATATGGGGTTACTACCGTCGCCATGAATGATCACCTCTTGGTGATTCCACTCGAACATCATTACCTGGTGCAGGGTTGATGCTATATCTCTAGTGGCGTGGATCCAAGGCTATCCCAGTAGTAATTTGTAAGATGTTGGGCTGTCTATTACTTGAAAATCAACGTCGAACCAAGTCGGTCCCATTTGCATACATAAACTGATCTCCCCAATAGTAGACTTTTGGGAACCATCAAAATCTTGACGTTGATAGAACCACCCTTGATTTCATGTAGACTCTTTGCCAATGTTCTGAGGGTCACTAATGGACAAATATTGAGGCTGGACCCTCCATCAATCAAAGTCCTGGTGATGAAATAGTCTTCATACTGCACAGTGATCTGCAACTTTTTGTTGTGGCTTAAACCTTCAGGGGGCAACTCATCCTCATGGAAAGTGATTTTATGACTCTCCAATATCTGCCCGACCATTTTTGCCATCTCTCCTCCAGTTATGTTACTGGGTACATACGCCTCGCTTAGTATCTTCATCAGGGCATTCTTATGTGTCTCGGAGCTTTGCAGTACATCTAAGATGGAGATCTGTGCTTGTGTTTTATTTAGTTGATCAACAACTGAGTATTCTTTTGCTTGTATCTTCCACCAGAGATCATTGGGCCCAGTTTCAATAGGCCATCTAGAGGCCTACTTATTTGATTCAACTAAGTTCTCCGGAGTATGAATTCTGCCGGTCCTGGTCATACCTTATGTTGCAATTGCTTCTCCAGACCTAGTCTTCCCCTTCCTTGTCGCCTCAGCGGAGTAATCCCAAGGAATGGCCTGTGTATAGAACGGTGTTGTGGATGACATTGCTACAGGAATGGGCACCCTTGTTTTGGGAGGTATCACAGTAACTTCAAATGGTACAGGTGCCTTTGGAGACCCAAACTCTACCTCAATTAGCTTCGCGGTCTTTGCGGATGACGGTGTTCCAAGCTCGAGAGGTATGGACATATTTACTTCAGCATCGACAGAGGGCTGGATCTGGACTACAATTGGACTCAATGTGACTGTTGTTTTCTTGGGCTCGTCACCTTCAGCAATTGATCCAATCGACCATTTGGGGTCCCAATCATCTTCTACCTCGATCATGTGCACTCCTCCACCCTTATGATCAGGCAGGGGATTGTTGCGAACATTGGGAGTAGGCTCTTTTTCCATGATGATCTTGATCTCAATTAAAGCTTGGATTTTGTCCTTCATAGATCGTCATTCATCAATGGTATGCCCCTTTATGACGGAATGGTATGCACAGGTTTTGTTCGGGTTGACCTATTGGGAAGGATTTTTTGGAGTTATTGCAGGGATTGGGGTGACGTAACCGGTGGCTTTGAGTCTTTCATATAGCTGGTTGAGTGGTTTGGTGATGGCGGTGTATTGCTTGGGAGGTCTACAATCGAAGTTAGGGTGTGGCCTGGGGAAATTTTGGCAGGTGAGAGGTGATTGGTAGTGAAAAGGCTAAGCATTGTAGGCTTGGTAGATGGGTGCGGGTTAGGAATATCTTGGTGAGGTAGGTTGATATGTGGGGGATTGATATGATTGGTAAGTAGGTGATGAAATTTGGTAGGATGGCGGAGGTGTTTGGTAATTAGGGATAGGTTGATATGTGAGAGGAGGTACCGGGTAAACTTGGTATTTTACTGGGGATTTCGTTCCCTGTGCAACCATCACGGCACTTGCGTCCCTTTTCTTGGACATGCCACCAGATTGTAGAGCCTTGTTTGTAGCCTACAATGCCTCAAAATTAGTAAACATACTGCTTCTAATGCCTTCTTCAATCCTTTCTCCTAGCTTTATGATGTCGGAGAATTTCTGGCCCTCTATTAGCATCAACCTCTCATTATATTGTGGATCCTGATCTCGGACGAAAAACATGTTCATTTGTTCTTCATCCAAAGCTGGCTTGACCTTAACAGCCTCTGATCTCAAACGAGTAGCATACTCGCAGAATGTCTCTGTAGGTTTCTTCGTCAAATTCTGGATATAAAAGACACCTGGAGCATTTTCTAAATTGAATCTGAACCGGTCCATCAAATCGGATCTTGGATAATGTACCAAGATAACGCATCACCTTTCAAACTTCTCATGAAGATCTTCATGCAAATTTTTTCATCCCTTCCGCCTCCGACCAGCTTATCGTAGTATGTCCTCAAATGGACTCTAGGATCCCCAGAGTGTAAGGCCCCGTAAAATTTTGTGCTTAAAACCTAGTAGCTCATAGTGTCAAGGTCTAAATATTGTGTAAGAGATCTAAGCTTTCAAAATTAAAAGAATCAATTTTTCCAGAAATTGTCATTTCTGCGGTCAAGAATGCGGTCGCAGATCAGCTATGCGGATCGCATTCCTACCGCAGAGTGTAACATAAGATTTGTCAAAAATTGAAGTTAAAATGCGGTTAATTTTGCGGCGCATTATGCGACCGCAGAACATGAATGCGGACCGCATTCATGTCGCAGACCGTGTCAGAACATTTGGTTTTTGAGGAGCAATTCTGCGGTCCATTATGCGGACTGCATGTTTACTCTGCGATTGCAGATGCGACCACAGATTTTACCCCGGGCTTCTATGTTCTACTTTTAAAACCCGACCCCCTTTCTAATATAACGCCCTAACCCCTCATTTTTACACATTCTCTGAACAAAATAAGAGAGAGGGAGGAGAGATTCTTGAGGGAAAAGTTCATCTTCTTCAAAAAT
>MU746596.1:0-14884 GCA_026770625.1 Nicotiana glauca
TACCTCCGAGTCCCGTATATTTTTCTGTTTCAGGAAAAGGACCAAAATGTGAGGAACAAACACGTGCTCGAACCTTCAGCCTTCGTCGCACGAAAACTTGAAGAACCATACACTATACATGGATTGTTGTAAAAGAAAAACAGATACGAGCATCAAGCAAAAGATACTCAAGGTACGAGTACCGGCTAAAAAAAAAATATTCAACCTTCAACTAAAGGAAGACAAGTGTTGGGGCGAATAAGAAGACATTCTGTATAAAAATATTCATTAGTGTTACGAACACTTTTTGAGTTCATCCTAAGCATGTAAAGACAGGATTATGACTGTAAACAGGTTGTAATGAAAAACCTTGTCTATTTTATTCCGTGTACAAAATCTGTTACAAAAAAAAAACAATTGCGAGGAAGTGATAGATGTATCTCAACACATGTACAAAGTAAATTTTGTCAAAAATTTATGAATGAAAACTTATCAAAGTTGTTACCTACGAAACATGTGTATTCCTATTACTTTCGTCATATTATAACACCATTATGAAGTTGAGACGTCTTCTTCATTAAGTGTCTATAAAATAAAAGGGCCCTCTTTTATAAATCTCATGTTGATATGCCATGAGAAGAATCACAAAGCATTTTCAAAAGATAAAAATGCAAGGCTATTCTATAAGTCCTAAATATGTAAATAGGCAAGAATAGAATATAAAGAAGTATTAATAAAACTTCTATATATATAATTGACTAAGGAAAAACATTTAGTCATTAAAATGTATCCGTTGTTATACAAGTGCCCCATTATGTAAACTGGCGACTTCACCAAAAAGATCAGTTACAAAGGAAAACTGAAAAATTATCATGTGTTTGCTGAAGAGGTCGGCACATCGGAAGTTGAAGCCTTCTTTTCAGAAGCAACAGCAGGCTCAATGACATCTTCTAAGGAAGAAGCAATGGGAGCGGTTTCAGCATCGCCTTCGGCCGTTGGAATCACAATTCCAGTTGTTTCAGTAAGAGCTTCAGAATTCAAAGGCTCTGTTACTTCAAGAGTTTCATGTGCTGGAGAAGAAATATCAATGGGTTGATCTGGAGAAGGAGTGTCAATAGACTGGGTGTTCTTCTCAATCGCGTTTAAGACTTTGGCTAACTCAGACTGTAAGTTAAAACCTTCTTGAGTAGCTTCCAGTAAAGCATCACGACACGATCTCAGAAAGGCCCAATTGACCTCATAGTTAAAATTCTCCGCAAGAGAATTATATTCCTCCTCCAAGCTTTCATAATCCCTTTCCCACCTAGCAAGGGTATTTTTCATTGTTTCCTGCTTAGCCAAGTAGGAATTGAAGGAAGATTCCAGCACAGAATGAGAACTCTCTAAAGCACAGACTCTATCTGAAGAAGTCCTTAAATCAGCCCGTGCCTGACTCAAGCTCTGCTCCAATTCCTTAGAATATGCTTCTTTCTCTTCCACGAAAATTTTGAGCTCGCTAACTTCTTCATTAGCTCTTGACAGAGAAGCACTTAAAAGATCTTTGTCCTTTTTTTACTTGACTTAAGGAAACCTTGTTAATTCCTAAGTCCGTGGACAAGATACGATTTTGTTTTTCTAGTTGTGCTTTACTGTCCCGTAGCTCTTCAAGACTCACTAAAGCACTTTCAAATTGTTCCTTCCAATTTTGTGCCTCAAGTTGAGCACCTTCAGCTACTCTCTCTGCATCTGAAATAACCTTCGCAGACTCACGAGCCTTCTTTTCCAAAATGGAAACTCTTCCCATTAGCTCGGCCCCGATTAGGTTAGCCTACAAATATAAGGCACAGAGGTGAGAATTTAAAACGAAAGACAACTGAAGCGACAATATTATTATTAGCATCGGTTATGACGAAAAAACCACTTCCCAATTATTTAGTTGATAAATAATAGGAAAGTGGGGGGACTATCTGTATTGAGAAAAAACCGGATTAAAGATGACGTGACATGACACGTAGGCCGGTCAAAAGGTCAACAATTAATAGTTGGAAGATGCGAGAAGAAAGACTCAAAATAGACACGGGGTGCAAAATAGATACGTGAACCGTGCCTATTCTTTCATAAGAAATAAACCCAGTAATAAAAGATACGGGAAGAGAAGATTATACAGGTATAGGGAGCAGATTTGATACGAGTCCCGTACCAATTTGAATCATTTTGCCAACATACCGGAAGAATATTGAAGACATGGATCTGAAGTCAAAAAAGGCGTCCAGATTCGTTATTAAATGTCTGATACGTTGAAGAATATGAATGATTGTATAACGGCTTATTTAATGTCATTTATTGCTCATAATTATCCCATTAAATTCTGTTATAATTCCAAGAAACTGACCCGTTACTCCTTACTAGCTATAAAAGGAGGAAGTCACATCATCTGTAGGGACACGAAAAATCATCAAGAACATATTGAAATACAAACCTCTTTATTTCTGCTTCACAAAAGCCTATTATATTTCTTTTTTGGTCTCTTGATTATCAGTACCCCGATTTTCAGTCTTAAATTCTAAGTTTTGACCAAATTATCATTTTTTGGTTAAACAATTTATAAGTAAAATAATATTATATTTACAGTGAAGTTGTGGTTAAAGGCTTAAGGAAATAATAGGCTGCGTAAAATCTTGTTCTATTGAATATCGTTTTTTTAAAGTGAAATGAAAAATAAATACAGTTCTTTTCTAAGTAAAAACAACGTCATTGTAAGCATAATATGTGCCGTAATTTCAACGCAATATGATTACTCAAATTTGAATTAAAAGTATCTCAAGAAAAAATATGGCAGAGTACAAGCGTCGTAAATTTCTTTCTTCTTCTACTGTCATTGCCCTAAGAATCTATGAAATTAATTGAACTTGTGAAACACGCAATCAATATTTTCCCTCTTTTAAATGATCTATCGTTGTGCCCTTATTTACTTTTATCCTAAAAGAATGTCTTTTAAGTTTTATAGGTATATAAATGATGTACCAATAATATGTACCATCCGTACTGCTAAAAAAGTATGGGGAAACGTTAACGGGAGGGGCGTTAACGTGGTACTTGCAGCTGTCACATCTCCTTTTTAGACGCCACCCGAAGGATAAAATGTATGAGGGAGTTTTTCTATTTTAAGTGACGTTATTCGAAATGGGATTATTTATTCTTTTCAGAGTCGCCACTTGGGAAATGTTTGGTTTTTGGTGTCCCAAGTCACCAATTTATCTTGAATCCCAAATCGAGGAAGTTTTCGACTTTCCAAATGAAATTTGCGAGCCAGAAATTCTTAGTAAGGAATTCTGTTGACCCGAGGGAAGGTGTTAGGCACCCCCGGATCCCGTGGTTCTAGCACGGTCGCTTAAATTATTATAAATGGCTTGATATCTGATTTTAATACATGCTATCCTATAGTGCAATTTAAAGATCATTTACCGCATTATTATTATTTTTTATGAGAATTGCGACGTCGTGAAAATACTTTTCGAACCACGTCACATCAATGTACCCGTGGCTATTGACATAATTCGACTATGTCGAGATTTGGATTTGGGTCACATAAATGTGCACCAGAATTTAAGAAAGTAAATTATTAAAAGGCGCGCCTAAAAGATGCTAGCACGTTATTATTTTTTGGGGGAAGGCCATGAAATTCGCTAAACGTCTCACTCCGAAGTCTAGGTATTTTAGTATGCAATTATGAGGGCCCCACAGTTTACATTGTTATTTGGCGAGGCTCGTCTCATTTATTTTTATTTAAGGTCAAATCCTAAAGTGGCTACGATTTTTATATTATTTGTCTTTAATAAAATAAAAGTCCTAGTTAATCAATATTATTTAAGAACTTCTTCACTTGGGCCTAACGGCAGGCCCATTCCATCCAGATTGAATTTAGGCATTACCACAATTGGGCTACCGATTGGCCCCAAAAATCTTTACAAATTGGCTTATACACCAAAAGAAACTCAAGGACTGATTATGAGTGGAAGATACAGTAAGTTGTAAGATAAGCTAATACTAATGAATGAAAACACCACGTAATCCAAGACTTTATCGCATTTCCCTTCAACTTTTAACTATGAATTGCAGTTCATTGCCATTCTAAGCATAGTTCCCATCTTTAACAACTAACAAACGAGAGAGATTTTAATGCATAGACGCGAATTCAACTAGACACCCATAATTAATTTCAGATGCATGAACTTGATTACCTACTTATGATCTGTATGTGAACAACGGTAATGATAACTCAAATGTTACCTAAAATTAACATTCCCAAATTAAATCTCAACACTCCTATGAATTTGATGTTCTGAACTTAAATTATGGGAATTAGCTATTGACATTTACCAACCATCTTCTGCACCTATTTTGCAATCACAAAAAAAAAAAAAAAACTAATTGGGATTAACTGTTGAAACAACCCTTTCAAATCTGTTGCACAACTACAAAGCCAAATCAAGTATTCAGTCCACAATGCATGCCCGAAATAGTAACAGCTACGCAATACACTTATTACAAATGATAAGGTGTTCTATTCACCTGATCTCTCACTATAGCTATTATGCAGATGTAATTAAACTATGATAAACTTGAACAAGCTGATTTCATACTAACACAAACCACACTTTTCATTTCTCTAATTAACTACTACATGTTGATTGATTCAGCCTTTCACATATCAACTGAAGCCGAGAGAAATACCTGGAGTTGAATTAAAATAGAAAGAAGGAGATGTCAGCAATAGCAAGCATAACAGCAATTTGGAGTTCAAACAGCAACACACACAACTCAGTGATTCCATAAATACTTTAAAACCAAGCAAGACCAATCAGATTGACCCAAGACAAGTTCAGACAAACATAATCGAAATCCAAAATGAAACCAAAAATATTTATCCCTTCAATAAACCAGACTTCAATCCGAATAAACCAAATTTACTTCTCATTTAGCCACAATCAATTTGGACCAATTATATCTAATACTCATGTAACTCAAGTTGTTTTTTTTTAATCTTAATGTCAAATAGAAACAGAGAAACTCTAGTTACTTTTAGGTTCAAAGTAAGCTAAAGTGTTGAATTAAAGGCTGGAACTTGAAAATAAACTGAAGGAAGACAATGTGACAGTATGTTTTTTGAGGCCCAAATGTTTAGTGTATTCTCTATATTCTCTTTTCTCCCAAGAATCCACCCTCTCTCTATTCTTCTGTCTCTGTTCTCCTCTATCTCTTCGAATGCCCTTCTTCTTATATTTTCTCACAATCTTCTTTTTCCTGATTTTATGCAACTAGTGGACAAATAATTAAATCATTTTTTAAGCCTTAAAACCAGCAAAAGTTGTCTCCACTTCTAGTTGTCATTTACTATTTTAATTCCACTCATCTTTGTTCCTATTCAGTTCATTAATAGACCTTAAAATTCAGAAAGCCTTTAAACAAACTATCCAAGTGATTTAAACCACCAAAACACCCCTGAAAATACTGCATTCACTACCTATCAGCTATAACCAAAATCATCTAATTAATAACTTGAATACCAATTAACCCAAACTAATTCCTAATTAAACACCTGATTGAATCTACAACAGCTATAATCAATATAATTTATCAAGCTCAATCACTTAGCCATATAAACTGACTCCTAACAAGTATATCGAAACTGAAATCAAACAGGGAAAGCATTGAGTTTCAATTCAGCCAAATAAATTAGAACTTGCACTCAGATTATTAGTTCCAAATGGTATCCAAAGAAAACTTAAATGATTCAAGGCATCATGTATCGAAATACTAAAGTCAAAACTGATTCACACGAAAAAAGAAAAATTTAGAGTATAAATCAAACTAACGAACCAGTCTATTCAATTGGTTCAAGCAGCCTAGAACATGTGCTAATCAATCAGAAGAAAGAAAGAAAAAATGGATCAAAAAACAAAAGGGCTTCGAAAGAGTAGAAGGGGATAATTGACAACATGGTGAGCTACGAACATAATTTAATTAAATAAACAACAACAAAACAAACAAAAAATAAAAGAGAAGAAATACCTCAGCACATTAGACCTAGCTCCAATCCATTTTAGTCGAAGCTTTGACTGGAACTCCTTGAGGTAAAAAATGGACTTTAATCAAGTGTTCTCGACTGAGAACACTCGACTAAAGTCAATTGAAACCTCAAATTTTCCCCCTAATCTCATACAATGTTTAGCCTTTGGTACCCCTAGTTTTTTTTTTCGGTTGATTCAAGGTTCGATCAATTCCGGTTTGATTTGAAGGAAACTAAGGGAAGCTTGGGAACGGGGAGGTTAAGTGGTGATAGGGTGTGGATTTGGAGTCAAAGGGAGGTGGCGCCGCCTCTGGGGTCTTGTGGCGGCGGCTAGGGTTCTTGATTCGAAATCAAGATTCGAGGAGTCTGGGCTTGATTCGAAGGGAGCAAAGGGTGTTCTAGCGGTAAGGGAGGTCCAGGGGTCACAGGGTGTAAATTTGGTGGCTGTTGGATGGGTTGGGGTTTCTATCAGTTCTTCGATCTGATATTCGAAGAGGTTGGGGATGATTCAAAGAAAATAAAGGGTGGATTCGAGGAGAGGAAGGCGAGGCGGTTCTATGGTGTGAAGGTGGGGTTGTTTGGGCTACCGAAACCACCATGAGGCGATTTTCGGTGGAAGGAGTTCGGCGGTTGGGGGAGGAGCGACAGGGGAGGTCTCTAATGTTAGAGAGACGAATGAGAGGGGGGTACTGGCTTGGGGGGCGGGGGATGGTATTGAACTTATATACCAAAGAGAGGATTTGATCTTGTCGTTGGATCAAAGAAGATCAACGGTCAAGATTGTTCATTTAAGAGAAACAGTGTCGTTTGGTAGACGGACTGGGTTGAACATGAGCTAAACGGATCAGGTTGTGGGAGAAACATGTGACCGTTAGATCAAAGACTAATGGATGGTTTAGATCAACACAGCTGAAACGATGTCGTTCGGACCATCTGAGACCTGAAACTGGGCTGTTCGATCTGTTTGATCAACGGTTCAAATTTGACATATCAAAACAGTGTCGTTTGGACCATCTGAAAGACCTGGTAAGTTAGACCGGGTATAGGCCTCGTTTGGGCTTAATTTTTGGTCCAAGAGTGAAGTGGACCAGTTCCGATTTCCTTCTTTATTCTAATTGTTTAGTTCTTTCCTTTTATTTTCTCTTTTAATTCCTAATTTTAAAACATTCAAATCCTAGATTAAATTATACAAAAATCCAATTAACTTATAAAAATACTAATCAACTTCTACTAATAATTAATACACAAAATTGAATACAAAATAAAATCACACAACTAGACCTTTAAACGATAAAATGCAAAGTACATTATTTTCGTGATTTTTCATTTTTGGAAAAAATTATTACTTAATTAATCCTAACCGTAAAATTAAACCAAAAGATGCAAATGCAACATATTTTTTTGTATTTTATATTAATTTAAACAAATAGACATGCACAAACAAATGCAAACAATAACACAAAAATTCAGAACAATTGCAAACTATCAAAAAATTATTTTATTTTGGATTTCTTTTGGAGTAATTCGTACAGGGCAAAAATCATGTGCTCACAGCAGCTGCCAGCCAGAACGATATCAACATTCAAAGAAATGGCGGAAAAATTTGCCACCGCCCATGCAGGAGCTAAGAGAGCAGAGACCAGGGTTAATGATATCTTCGCCGTCCGGCAAACTACAGGTGAGGGACTCAGGGACTTCCTGGCCAGATTCAACAGAGTAAGGATGAGCCTACCAAACGTATCGGAAGGCATGTCGGTAGCATCCTTCCAAAACGGGCTAAGCAGAGATGGTTCGAGAGCAACTAAAAAGCTACAAAGCCGACTCATGAAGTATCCCCCTACCACATGGGAGGAAATTCACAATGCCTATTGCGCTGAGGTACGAGCGAATGAGGATGATCTCAACGGACCAACCCAGCGACTCATGATGATACAGTCAGAAGTAAGAAGGGATCTACTTAGCGAGGGCCGGCAGGAACAATCCTCACATTTCAACAAAGAAAGGAATCAGCCTTACACTAGATCTTCACATCCACCACCGCCCAGACACACAGAAGCACTGCAGCGACATGTCGCCCCATTCCATAACGAAAGAGGTATTCCCCCTTTATAATCTGCCCATAACTTTTGCGTGTCTCCCTTAGAAATAGTGTACGTACTAGAGAAGCTGGGCACCAAAGTACAATGGCCGCAGAAAATGAAATTAGGACCCGCCACAAGGAAATCAAATGTCCTGTGCAAGTTCCACCAGGAACGAGGACACAAAACTGAAGACTGCATAGGGCTACGACTGGAGGTAGTTAGAATGCTGAACCAAGGATACTCGGGGGAGCTGCTCGGCGATATAGGAAAGATAAATTTCACACGAGGGCGGGAACAACCTCAGGGACTACCAACGCCACCTTCGCCAGCGCGCATCAACAATATGATCGTCGGAGAAGGCGACGATTTAGCAATCAATCATATAAAATTCACCAACTCATACAAATTAAAGAAAACAATCGCCCACGAACGGTATGACGACTTCAAAGAAAATATCACATTCGATAAGTCTGATGTCGACGGTTTGTCTTTTCCTCATTATGATGCTTTAGTCATAACTTTACATATTGATGACGTTGACGTTAAGAGGATCCTGGTTGATGACAGAAGCGGCGCTTGCATTATCCATCCAAGAGTCCTCGCTCAAATGAGGCTCGAAGATAAGATAATACCACGCTGCATAACACTAACTGGTTTTAACAATATAGTGGAACGAACCTTGGGGGAGGTATCATTGCCGATTTTAGCAGGGGGAGTTACGTTGGAAATCACTTTCCATGTCATGAACTAGGAAACAACCTACAACGCCATCATAGGACGACCATGGATACACGCCATGTGAGCAGTCCCCTCAAGATTCTACCAAGTGATCAAGTTCCCCACCCCTTGGGGAGTGTTTAGCATCCAGGGCGAACCACACACATCACAAGAATGCTACCGAATCGCTCAGGACTGCTCACACACCAAACAGTTAAAAGGTGAAAGTGCGGAGGCATAACAATCAGCCGTGTCGGGGACTAAGGTCAACCCGAAAATGGAAGCCATAAAAGGTTCAAATATCATAGAAGCCTGCAAAGCAACGGTCGAAGATCTCGACCCGGTACAACTGGATAGAACCGAACACACGAAGAAAGCCTACATCGGACACAACCTCTGCGATCCATGTAAGTACCATGAATTCCTAACAAACCACATAGATCTTTTTGCTTTTTCTCATTCAAATATGCCAGGAATACCAAGAGACATCGCCATCCACAAGCTAAACGTCGACCCACTACATCCACCTGTACGACAAGTTAGAAGGAAGTTCAACGCCGCAATCAACGATGCCGTCAGCGAAGAGGTAGATAAGCTACTGACCAACGGGTCCATAAGGGAATCAAAATATCCCCAATGGGTCGCCAACTTCATGATGGTTAATAAGAAAAATGGGAAATGGAGGATGTGCATCGATTTCACCGACCTCAACAAAGCATGCCCAAAAGACTCATTCCTCTTACCCCACATCGACCAGTGGATCAACGCCACAGCGGGACATGAGCTGCCAAGCTTCTTGGATGCCTACTCCGGCTACAGCCAAATCATAATGGTCGAAGAGGACCAAGAGAAAACAACATTCATCACCCACCAGGGGACATACTGCTACAAGGTGATGCCGTTCGGACTCAAAAACGCAAGGGCAACATATCAGAGATTGGTCACCAGAATGTTTAAGCAATAACTTGGAAAGACCATGAAGGTCTATATCGACGATATGCTAGTAAAATCGGCAAACAAAGAAGACTATCTCGACCATCTGAAAGAAGCCTTTGAGATACTACGGCGATATGGGATGAAATTGAACCTAGAAAAGTGCACCTTTGGTGTAGCATCAGGGAAGTTGGGGTTCCTCGTATCAAAATGAGCTATTGAAGTCAACCCGGACCAGATCAAGGCAATAGACGCAATACCTGAGACCTTGGATAGAAAAATTAGGTACAAAAGCTGACAGGGCGAATAGCCGCCCTATCCAAGTTCATCTTATGATCCTCCGACAGGTGCCATAAATTTAACGTATTGAGAAAAGATCAAGGAATACAATGGAAAGAGGAGTGCACCGAGGCTTTGAAATATTTGAAAGAATACCTATCTTCTCCACCATTGCTAGTCAAGGCTAACCCTGGCGAACCCTTGCTAGTATACCTGGCGGTGTTCGAAGTCGTTGTCAGGGCAGTCCTGGTCTGAAAAAAACAAAGTTACGCAATCTCCTATTTACTATATTAGCAAAACCCTAGTGGATGCCGAAACACGATATCCTGCAAGGAACCGAAAAATTTCGCTAAGTAATTTAGGATTTCGTAGTGTCACACAGGCTTATTATAATATTTTTATATACTATTAAAATGGTGGACATCAATTAAACTTGGTAAATATGAGTATAAGTCTTATGGTAAGTGATGTGAGATCCAAATGGAAGCCTAGGTGTACTCCAAATGGGAAAATTTTCGAAATAGGTCAAAATTCCAAATGGATTCGCACAAGGCTCCATTTCAAAGGAGTATATATAATTATGTATAAGGTTTGAAGTGGTGAATATAATATCAAATTAAATCCCTTTGATTCTAGTTTCCAACGCTTCAAATCGTTCGTCATTTGGACATTCCTACACAAAGTTATGATCAAATTACCAAAAGCTGGAAATATGCAAGGCGGTGTGAAATCTGCGATCGCAGATTTCACTCTGCGAATTGCAAAACCCATTTTGCGATTGCAGAATGGTTGCAAAATGATATAGAACAGCCCAGTTCTGGGCAACGAATTCTACGACGCATCTGCGGCCCGCATACCAATCTACGGTGGATTCTGCGATCGCAGAGCTGTCAACGGAGGGTAAATTTTCTAATTTTTATAACCCGATCCCATTTCAATATATAGGCTTAGGGGTTCATTTTGGGGTCATTTTACACTGATTTTAGAGAGAGGTGAGAGCATTTTAGATATATAAGGAGGAACCCAACATTTAAATCATCCAAACATTGCTTCAATCTTTAAGAATCAAAGAACCCAATCATAAGATCTTCATCTAAGAGGTAAGATTCTATGCCCTAGGTTTTAATTTCGAGTTTAGAGTATAAGATGGGTTATTGAGGTATGATTCTTGGGTATTTTAGTGTTGTGTATACATGCATGTACAAATTAGGTTGTGAGAAGATTGTTTAACATAAATAAGTAAAGATTGGGTTAGGGAATGAAAGAAGTCTTGGAAAGGGGATTCGAAATCAAAATGCTCAACTAGTGTTTGATAAAATGCCCAAATGAGCTATTTTCATGAATATCTTTCTAATATGTGTTTAATTTTGTTATGTCTCATAGTAGATTGGAATTGCTAGAGTTTTTGGAGTGTTGTAGTAACTAAAGGAAAGCTCAATCGAGGTATGTATGTCTAACTTCGATCCTTGTGAAATCGCCCTGTTTTGGTGTGCAAATAAATGGTATGTGATAGCTATGTGAATTGTTGTGAGACTCTTGTGATTGTTTTGTTGGGTGATGATTTGGTTTGGTTAAAGTTATGTGGAAAGAGTTGTAAAACAATTGATAAAAAGGAAAGTGTAAAAGATGAAATTGGGAACAATGGTGGTAGTAACATTGTTGTGGCTGTGACTTGAAAAGCATTGTGGTAACATGAAAAACCTGTGAATTGTGGAATCTAATGGAAATAGTATTGATGGTTATAGGAACACTTGTGAATCATTGTTGTGGCTCCTAAGTGAATTTATGAATTGCTTATTGTTTTTGATGTGATTTTTGTGAAGTGTTTTTGGTTGTTGTTGTGATTGTTGTGATTTGAAACTGTACGGTGGGATCGGGTTGCGCGCGGCACACAATATGATAACTATGGGTCGGGGTGATTAGGGTGGCCGAGGTAATAAGGGTGGACGAGGTAATAAGGGTGGTATGCGATCGAAATCGCCATTGAAATCAATATGTGTACCAATTGTGAAATCATTGATGAGAAATTGTGAAAGGAGACAGCAGGAGAGTTTGTAATCTATGGGGCACTGATTGTCCCTTTGTTTGGCTTGATTGAGCTTTCCATGTGTGTTGGCTGTTGCTTCTATTGTTGTTTTCTACTTGTATATGGTTTGAGGACTACTTGAAACAAAGTTAAGTGGTGAAAATTTGTTTGTCTTGTCTTGTTATTCCTTTACGTATTTGTTTGCTGTTTCTATTACCGTGACTTACTTGTCTATAGCTTGAGTTATTTGGGACAAAGTTTGTTCATACATACCAGTATAATTCAAATGTACTGACGTCCCTTTTGCCGGGGGCGCTACATTCGTGTTATGATTGTAAGTGAATCCATTGCAGGTACTCCAATCCACCGACCGTAGCTCCTCATCATTTTCCGTCAGCTGATTCGGCGAGCCCCTTTCCATTCGGGGCCCTATGTGGCTCACGCCACTTCCTGTTTTGGGATCTTATTTTGATGTGCATAAGGTATAGCCGGAGCCTTGTTACCGGCATTTCCATATATTCTTCAATTATATTTAGAGGCTTCGTAGACAGGTCGTGGGTAGTGTCGGGCATGGTAATTTAAAAGATAAATATTGATGTGTGGCAATGTTGTATAAAAATTCGAATACCTTTATTATGGTGAATGAAGTTTCTAATGGAAATTGTTGTTGTTATGTTTATAAAAAATTCGGTTAATGGAGTTCATATCCTATAAATGGCTTGGTTATTAGATAATGAGAATGAGGGGTAACACGTGGGATAGGAAAGGCACCCAGGTCCGCTTGACTGGGGATACCCGGTCAAGTGCCGGTCATGTCCCTCGAATTTGGGGCGTGACAAACTTGGTATCAGAGCCTAAGGTTTTAAAGTGCCATAGGATGTCTCTGAGCCGTGTCTAGTAAAATCCTTCTTATCGGTGTGTTGTCGACCACATCTATAAGTTGGAGGCTATTTGGACATTTAGGAATTTCACCCTTCTTTGATATTCCAGATCGTGCGATATGGCTCAAGATAGGGAGCTAATTTCCTCTCTAAGTATTACTCTCAAGATTGGTAATTTTGATACCATAATCTGTGAATTTGAAGCATGTAATGAGGAATTTATCCCACCATTAAGTCCAAGTGGATTACCCAAGGACTTGTTAGGAGAATGTGTTGAGCCATTGAGTGATTGGTAGAACTTGTTGTTAAGGAGAGTACCCTTGTTCCAACTAATATCACTGCACCACCGGATCATGTAGTATATCATCAGTATGTACGGTTAAAACCCCACCTTTTAGAAATCGAGCTTAAATGGTGCTCGCATAAATGTAAGTTCAAATTATAATTGATGCAATACTTGTTTAATTATGTTAAGCAAATTATTGTTGTGAAAATATATGTGGGAGGTACTTCTTCATGTATTTAATATGTTATTCTTGGTAAATGAGGATATGTGAAGAATGTGAACTATGTGCTAAAATGCCTAGACTTCAACTTAAGTTTAAATGTAGATTTTGATGCCAAATTGTGTGAGAAAACTTGTTATGGTTGATTCTTCCAAAATGTTCTTACGTGTACCAAAGGTATTTGGTTGATTGTGTCTAGTTGTTGGTAACATATAAAGATGTTAGGAAGTGAAGTAAGTGATTGTGTGAATGTGGTAAGACTAAAATGTTGGATTCTAGCTGTGATTGATACTTTATATGAATTGGTGTTGTGACCCGATGTTTTGTGAAAGATGCATTCCAATATGATCAATGTGCTATTATTGACAACTTAAAATGGGTGCAAGGGGTATGAATCATGTATTGAAATGCGAAGGCCTTAAATTGAAATTGAAGCAGCATATATTAAATAAAACTGTGTGAAATCCTCTGTGTATAGAGATGTTGAAATAAGTCAAATGTTTTTGAGAAATAGAGTATAGACAATGTGTCGAGAACTCGAAGTGAAATTGTACCTGGTGATACTTGTGACACGAGGGAATATGAAACAGATTATGATGTTGATGTGAAATATGCGGAAATGATGTGAAATGCGGGGAAGAAACTATGTTATGAAATGTGGCCTAGGGCCAAGTCTGATGTGATAATTATGGCCCCAAGAGCCGATGGACTAATATACGTAAAAATGGCATAATTCTTTTATTCGATAATGTGGCGATCATTTAAAGTGTTTGATTTGTACTTGTGATTCCCTTATTATTGTATGAAGCGCATAGGTGTATAATTTGATATGTGAACCCTATGGAAGGGCTATGAAATGCAGCCTAGAGGTATGGAAATTATGTGAAAACTATGTAATCCATTTTATTTGTTAATGTGGTGATTGTTTAAACTTTTTGTTAAACCCTTATGATTTCCTTGTCCTTGCATAGATATGTTCTTAAAAAGAATCTAAATTACAAAACAGTTCATGCACATACATGCTCTTTGAATGAGACGTATTATCTACAAAGTCTCCCTATCATAGTTCTATTGTTTACAACCTCCTATGGAATTGAGCTCTATAATTATGTTCCAGAATTGAGTTATAGCACTATTGATACTTCCCACTTGCTTTTCCTAGATTCTCAACAAAGGACTATTCCCGATGAATTTCTTACAGAAACTTTTTATTAAATGGACAACATCTGCTCACTTATGCCTATACATGCACCATCATAATGTTTGTACATGTGGTGTCAAGTTCCATGCAAAGTATCCAAGATTTGTAATCCTTCTCGAGTCACTCTTTTACTCAGTTGTGTATGGCTTATATGGCTTGGTCAACCAATCCACTCTCTTACAAGTATCATCATGAAAGCCTTCTTACTATCAAGTAACATGAGAGCATGCGT
>MU746603.1:7158-26220 GCA_026770625.1 Nicotiana glauca
ACACAATGACGAAAAATAGAATAAAAATGCATATTTTTTGTGGTTTTACTCTAAAACCAAATTATGGTTTGATTAATTCTTAAATGCACGATTAAATCCTAAATATGCATGCAATCATATTTTGTGTTTTATATTAATTTAAACAAATAAACACGCACGGACAAAATGCAAGCAAATAATTAAGAAATTACACAAAATTCAAAAGAAAATCACACGCAACATAAAACTAATTTATTTTGAATTTTTGGGAGTAATTCTCATATAGGGCAAAAATCACGTGCACACAACAACACTTCTCTATAAAAGCGAAGCTTTTTTGGAACCAATTTTTATGTCATGTTATAATATATGTTTTGTATAACAGCACTTCGCTAAAACATCCAAAAATATTCAGAACAAACGATATTATTATAGAGAGGTTTGACTGTATGTACAATTCGATCCGAAAATCCGAAATATTTATCCGATTAA
Source organism: Nicotiana glauca (assembly GCA_026770625.1). Lineage (NCBI taxonomy): Eukaryota > Viridiplantae > Streptophyta > Magnoliopsida > Solanales > Solanaceae > Nicotiana > Nicotiana glauca. The sequence continues at coordinate 7,630 of MU746603.1, forward strand.
ATTCTGATTTGATCCGGTATTAATTAGCTTCGGATTCGAATTGTATTTTGCTGAATCCGAAATCTGAAATTTTAATCCGTAATATGCTAAATCCGATCCAATCCATGCACAACCCTAGTTGGAGTTTGTTGCATTATGATAAAGTTGTGCGACTGCAGAAATAATCTTACATTTTAGATTGTAGTTGAAATGTTAGAATATTTCATTTATAATGAACGTGGATCAGTTCATAATAGACTAAGGTTATTCAAGGTAAAAGTGCAGTAATATTTTTATTTTAGGCATCGTTTCTAGCTTGGTATACTAATTGGTTTAATTGATAAATCAATCGATAATTGCTAACATGATATCTAACCGACCTATATTTTATTAGTTCACTAAAGACTTAGTACACTTAAAATCCAATAAATCGAGCTGTTAAATAAAATATCTTATGGATCTACCCGCTAAGCAGCCCTAGACGAAATACCGAAAATACATCTTAACTTTTCACAGAGGACTGTAATTACCAATTTCCATAAATTAAGGGGGTTAATCGCAACCCAAATAAACCTCAGGGGGTCTAAGTAAAAATTACTTTAGGAGCCGGCCCAATCTTAATTTAGGGTTCTGTAAAACCCTAGAAGCCGCTACCTTCTTTGTCCTATATAAACAACACACAAATCTTCTAATTGTCACAATAGTGTCGTCATTGTCCCCTCTTCGACCTCATCTTCAACGGGAGCTCCGCAATCTCAATTATCAATTTCTTTAATGATTTATGTTTATGTGCGTATTATGTGTTTGTGAAAATGCGTCGATTTACTGATTACCAGCGATGTCTATTTTAAAATGGCCGTTGTGTATGAGCCGACGCTATATCTAAATTTCCGTTTCTGCCTCAGAAAAATTTCCATTGGCTCTTGAAAGGGCTACTTTAATCAGATCTGGAGATATTTTCGTATCAATCAACAATTCTATTTCTATTTCTTTCTTTTTTTAATTTTTTGAAAATGAAGTAACGGAGATGGAAGTGATGATTATTTCCCCAGATGATCGAAGCTGAAATTACTGAGCGCTTTTTATGTATTTTCTTCCACCGGGAAGAAAATCCAAGCCAGATATTCTGATCCATCTCATTTCACTGCATATTTTCCTTTGAACTTTAAAAAAAAATTGTATTGTGAGTAAAATTGATAATTAAGATATACTTTTTTATGTTGAAAAACGATTATTTTTTTAACAAGGTAAAATTGATCGTTATTTTGATTGAATTTTTATGGATGTGATGATTATTTCCCCAGATGATCGAAACTGAAATCACTGAGCGCTTTTTTAATGTATTTTCTTCCTTCGGGGAGAAAATCCAAGCCAGATATTCTGATCCATCTCATTTCACTGCATATTTCCTTTGATTTTTAAAAAATAATAGTATTATGAGTAAAATTGATAATTTAAGATTATTTTTTATGTTAAAAAACGATTATTACTTTTTGAACAAAGTAAAATTGATAGTGATTTTGATTGAATTTTTTTATGGATGTGATGATTATTTCCCCAGATGATCGAAACTGAAATTACTGAGCGCTTTTTAATGTATTTTCTTCCTTCGGGAGGAAAATCCAAGCCAGATATACTGATCCATGTTCTTCCATTGCTTTTTTTCGCAACTTCGTTTAAGTTAACTAGTCATTGGAAAATAAAAAAATTGTTGGATAAGTTGAATTATTTAGTTAATGAAATTTGATTTAAAGTGTATATGGATGTGATGATTATTTCCCCAGATGATCGAAGCTGAAATTACTGAGCGCTTTTTAATGTATTTTCTTCCTTCTGGGAGAAAATCCAAGCCAGATATTCTGATCCATATCATTCTTTCTGGTTTTTTTGGTTTTTAAATATTCATATTTAATTTGGAATTTATTGATTTTTAAGTAGGTATTTTGTGAGGACTCCACAAATTTAGGAGACAAATTTAGGAGACAAAGAGAACAAAATTTTACTCAGCAAACTTATTTAGCAGCATATTTCTTGATTAATTTAGGACCACATAGTCTAGCGATCATGGGTATCTTTATATTCAGAACAATGCATGCACTTGATAATTATGACATTAGAATAAGAACAGTTCTTGCTAGGACTTAAGGGGTAGTAGAAGAATTTGTATTAACATTTAGTATGTAAAAGATCAAACCGGCACAGCATTATCAATGTCATAATTACTAATTCTTGTATTATTAATATACTTTATTTAGTGCTTATTATTTTTTTCCTCTGTTTCCCTATCAGGCTAATTGACACCCTAAACCCGGAAACCCACCCCAAAATGAGTTGACCTGTTCAAATATAACTTATAAATGTAACGCAAAGTAAAAGGAAATGATCCCCTACTCTATGTACCTCTAAATTCTCTTCAATGATACAATTCCTTCACTGGCAATATTTTAAGGATTTTGTAAAATAAAAGCAATTTAGTAAAACATGAATAAGAGATATAAGCAACTTAGTAAAATATGAACAAGAAATGTAGATAGAGAGAAGAAGAGATTTTCTTCTTTAATTGTGTGTATTTTTCCATCTACTACAAGGCCTAAGTGAAGAAAATATGTCATGTAATATGTCATTGAACATATAAAATATGTCATTGAATATGTCATTAAGCATTTGAGATTGATATTTATCATAACACCCCCCCTCCTTGGATGTCTATAAATAATGTGTCTCGTTAAAATCTTATTAGAATAAAACCAATGGGAAAAAAATTTTAGAAAAGAAAAAAGAGTACACATGCTTAATAATATGGTTGCCTACCAACCAAAAAGAGTGCAATGCGTAATAACTACCCTTGATGAGAGCGTCAATTCACATCCATGAGCCTTGGCATCCCGATCTTGTACACTAGTTTGTTGAAGGTTGACGTCGGTAAAGACTTGATGAACAAATCAGCCATATTATCACTTGAACGAATTTGTTGCACATTGATATCACCATTTTTTTGAAGATCATGCGTAAAAAATAACTTTGGTGAAATGTGTTTTGTCCTATCTTCTTAATCCTCCCTTCAATTGAGCTATGCATGCTGTATTATTTTCATACAAAATTGTGGGTAGTTTGTCACACTTCAAACCACATTTGTCTCAAATAAGATGTATTATAGACCTCAATCATACGCACTCTCGACTTGCTTCATGAATAATAATTATTTCAGCATGATTAGATGAAGTAGCCACAATTGATTGCTTAGTCGATCGCCAAGATATGCCAGTGCCTCCACAGGTAAACACATAACTTATTTGAGATCGAGCCTTGTGTGGATCAGATAAATAACCAGCATCAGCATAACCAACAAGATCAGGACTGCAATTGTTGCCATAAAATAAGCCCAAATCGGTAGTCCCATTTAGATACCGCAATATGTGTTTGATCCCATTCCAATGTCTCCTTGTGGGAGCAGAGCTATATCTTGCTAAGACATTAACTGAAAAAGTTATGTCAGGCCTTGTAGTATTGGCAAGATACATTAGTGCACTAATTGCACTAAGATATAGCACTTCAGGACCAAGTAGCTCTTCATTCTCTTCTTGAGGTCGGAATGGATCCTTGTTCACATCAAGTGATCGAACAACCATCGGAGTACTTAATGGATGTGCTCCATCCATGTAAAACCGTTTCAGTACCTTTTCTATGTAGGTAGATTGATGAACAAAAATTCCGTTTGCCAAATGTTCAATTTGCAAACCAAGACATAATTTTGTCTTTTCGAGATCTTTCATCTCGAATTCCTTTTTTAAATAATCAATTGTCTTTTGGAGTTATATAGGAGTTCCAATAAGGTTTATGTCATCAACATATACGGTAAGTACAACAAATTCCGATATTGTTGTCTTTATAAAAACGCATGGGCAAATGGCATCATTTATATAGCTTTCCTTTAATAAATACTCACTAAGACGATTATACCACATTTGTCCTGATTGTTTTAGACCATACAAAGATCTTTGCAATTTGATTGAAAACATTTCCCACGACTTTGAATTATGTGCGTTTGGCATTTTAAATCCATCGGAAATTTTCATGTATATCTCATTATCAAGTGAGCCATAAAGGTAGGCGGTAACCACATCCATTTGATGCATGTCAAGCTTTTCATGGACAGCAAAACTAATGAGATAATGGAATGTTATAGCATCCATAACGGGTGAATATGTCTCTTCATAATCGACACCAGGCCTTTGTGAAAATCCTTGTGCAACAAGGCGTGCCTTATATCTTTGTACCTCGTTTTTCTCATTTCTCTTGCGTACAAAGATCCATTTATAGCCAACAGGCTTAACACCATTAGGTGTTTGGACTACAGACCCAAAAACTTCACGTTTTGAAAGTGAATTCACCTCTAATTGGATGGCTTCTTGCCATTTTGGCCAATCACGTCTTTGTCAACATTCTCCAACAGATTGAGGTTCAAGATCTTCACTTTCTGACATAATGCTAGATGAAACATTATATGCAAAGACATAATCCACCACTATATCCATTCGATTCAAATTTGTCTCAATATCGATTGGATTTATTGATAGTTCCTTATTTTCTTGAGCCTCGGGCTCAGTGGATTCCTCATGAATCTCAGAATTTATTAAATCGTGGATTTCTTCATGAGATTCTTTCGTAGTGTCAATTTGATCATTTATTTTCCTTTTCTAGGATTTCGATCTTTGGAACCTAATGGTCTACCACGTTTCAGGCGTGCTTTTGACTTATTAGCTATGACACTAGAAGATTGTCCAATAGGGACATCAATATGGATTGGAACATTCTCCGCAGGGATATGTGATTTTGTTATCCTTTTCATATTCGTAAATGCATTTGGCATTTGATTTGCTATTCTCTGCAAATGGATAATCTTTTGCACCTCGCTTTCACAAATAGATGCACGTGGATCAAGATGAGATAATGATGGATTTTTCACAAAATTTTCCGTTTGGTTTCACCAACTTCTCCCCCTAATTTTGGGAAAAGTGTCTCATCGAATCGACAGTCTGCAAATCGTGCAGTAAATAAATCCCCCGTCAATGGTTCGAGGTAGCGAATAATGGAGGGCGATTCAAACCCAACATATATTCCTAACCTTCTTTGCGGACCCATTTTGGTGCGATATGGTGGTGCTACAGGCACATATACTGCGCATCCAAAAATTCTTAAATGGGATATATTAGGTTCATGACCCAAAACTAATTGCAATGGGGAATATTTATGATAATTTGTCGGTCTGAGATGAACTAGCATTGCTGCATGCAAAATGGCATGACCCCAAACAGAAGTGGGCAGCCTCGTTTTCATGAGTAACGGTCTTGCTATCAATTGCAGGCGTTTAATTAAGGACTCAGCAAGGCCATTTTGAGTGTGAACATGAGTTACAGGATGTTCCACTTTTATCTCAATTGATAAGCAATAATTATTGAATGCTTGGTATGAAAACTCAGCAGCATTATCAAGTCTAATAGACTTAATTGGATTATCGGGGAATTGCGCCCGTAATCGAATTATTTGTGCCATTAATTTTGCAAATGCGAGGTTGCAAGATGACAATAGGCACACATGAGTCCATCTAGAAGATGCGTCTATTAAGACCATAAAATATCTAAACGACCCACTAGGTGGGTGAATAGGTCCACAAATGTCCCCTTGTATACGTTCCAAAAACGCAGGGGACTCAATCCCAACCTTTATTGGTGATGGTCTTGTAATTAGCTTGCCTTGATAACAAGAAGTGCAAGAAAATTCATTATTTAAAAGAATCTTTAAATTTTTTGATAGATGTCCATTTGAGTTTTCTATAATTCGTCTCATCATAATTGATCCAGAGTGTCCCAATCGATCATGCCAAAGTACAAAAATATTAAAATCAATAACCTTTTGGTTTACAGTAGAATGTGCCTCGATTACACTAATTCTTGTCCAATACAAGCCACAAGATAAAGATGAGAACTTCTCAATAACCCTATTTTGGCTAGAGACATTCTTGGTAATGATGAGATATTCAAGATTATTCTCATCCATGGTCTCAGTATGATATCCATTTTGGCGGATATCTTTAAAACTCAACAAGTTTCTCTTGGACTTGGAGGAGAACATTGCATTCTCTATGATAAGTATTGTTCCTTTAGGCAGAGTTATAGTAACTTTTCCAGAGCCTTTAATTGATTTACTACTACCAAAAATTGTAGTAACATCTGTCTTACACATATTTAAATGAGAGAAATATTTCTTCTCTTTGAATATTGTATGTGTCGTACATGAATCAATTAAGCAAATACTTTTACAATTGATCTTTGATCCAAGTTTTCTTTGAAAGATATCCATATTTGCTTCCCATACTTTGACATACAAAAGAAGTATATGAATAAATATTAGTATTTTTTTGAGAAAAATGGAACAGAAATAAAGTTAAATTCAATAGCAGCCTTTAATGCATTTTCTGGCAAATTCTAATTATTATACAAATAATTACACAACAAAAATAATACAAGTTCATATATGACTAATACAACTACAACAAATTTATTTACATGTATAAATTATTTATATTTTCCTACACATTATATGAAAACTAATTGATCCGTGTAAGAAAAGAACATACTCATAAAATAAAATAAAAAATAAAAAAACAAAAAAAAATTGAGGGTGAAGTCACAAAAGTTGTTCCAGGATGTTTGTTAATCATTTCTTAAAGAGAATTAAAGCAACGTAAAGGAAAGTTAAAATCGTTAAAAGATCACTGAGACTAGAATACTAATTAATTGGATATTACTCATTGTTTGTGAAATTTATAAAATTCGAAAATACAAATACTCTTAAAAATTACATAAGAAGAATTATAAAGTGCAATAAAAATTACCAGATGTTTATTCATTACATACTACGAACAGGAAATCATAAAAATTAAATTGCTCAATCATCTCTAACCACAGATCAATCACCAATCAAATGGTTTGTTTTTTCATCAGGGTGCTCAAAAAAATCTGTCACATCCAAGTGGGTGATGTCAAATTCATTTTCATAGACAAGATTGGCTTCAGGGCCTTTATTCTTCAGAGATGCTTGATAAAGCTCAACCAAATATTTTGGTATGCGACAAATTTTTGCCCAATGCCCTTTTCCACCGCAACGATAGCATTTAGTTTCTGAACCCTTTGTGTTTCGCTTCTCATCTTTTCCTTTCTATTTTTGGTAGTTATTTTTCATTGGAGGATGATTAACACCAGGGAAATTTCTTTCTTGGATATGGCCACGACGACGACCACGACGACGACCACGACGACGAATATGGCCACGACCTTTTCCACGATTAGCATAATGGGAGTACACCTCATCCTCTTTAGGCAATGGTGTAGACCCAGTGGGTCTATTTTCGTGATTTCTCATAAGCAATTCATTGTTTCGTTCAACCATAAGTAGAAGAGAAATTAGCTGAGAATACTTTGTGAAGCCTTTCTCTCGGTACTGCTGTTGCAAAACCATATTGGAGGCATGAAACGTTGTAAACGTTTTTTTAAGCATATCATAGTCACTGATATTATCTCCGCAAAATTTCAATTTAGAGGTAATTCTAAACGTAGCAGAATTATATTCAGAAACAGACTTAAAATCTTGGAGCCTAAGATATCGTGCTTGTGGAAGAGTGACTAACTTTAAATTGTCATATCTTTCCTTTAAACAATTCCACAAAATAAGTGGATCTTTCATTGTGAGATATTCAATTTTCAACCCCTCATCAAGGTGATGACGCAAGAAAATCAAGGCCTTAGCACAGTCTTGGGTAGATGCTTTATCTTTATCTTTAATGGCGTCTCTAAGACCCATTGCATCTAAATGGATTTCAGCATCCAATACCCATGTCATATAGTTCTTGCCCGAAATTTCAAGGGCAACGGACTTTTTTTTCATAATATCAGACATAATGTAAAAATTAATAAAAATTAGAGAAAAGCTGTACCTTAATTTTCTCAAAGATCTTCTTGAGATGGTAGAATCTCGTGCTGATAATATGTTATAAAATGAAAGCAATTTAGTAAAACATGAACAAGAGATATAAGCAACTTAGTAAAACATGAATAAGAAATGTAGATAGAGAGAAGGAAGAGATTTTCTTCTTCAATTGTGTGTATTTTCCCATCTATTACAAGGCCTTTATATAGGCATAAAAAGTGAAAAAAATATGTCATGGAATATGTCATTGAACATACAAAATATGTCATTGAATATATCATTAAGCATTTGAGATTAAGATCATGAAAGAAGAGTAGACATCCACCATAATGTGATATTTATCATAACAAAGGATGATTTTTCTATATATAGAAGAAATCAATTCTTCTAGCAAATATAAGAAATGCTTTAATTTTTTCTTCATTAAATTCTGCATACTTAACGGAATAGGATAAACAAACTTGCCAGTCACATAGAACACTTCTGAACAAAAATTCTACTAATTTACCCCAAAACTCAGAATTCACTGCCCAATAACCTAATTGTAGACGTAGAAATCTAAGATTCCTGGAACTCTTATAAAATAAAGGTGGTAAATTAAAGACAAGTATAGAGAGAAATTGATATATTATTCGAATTCAAACTTATGTACATAATAAACTAAAATCTCTTCTATTTATAGAAGAAAGGAGCTTGCTGTGTAAGCTGCTACTGCAAGCTGTTGTGTAAGTTACTATATAAGCTGCTATTGCAAGCTGTTGTGTAAGCTGCTATTACAAGCTGTTGTGTAAGCTGCTACTGCAAATTATTATGTAAGCTGCTACTGCAAGCTGTTGTGTAAGATGCTACTGCAAGCTGCTGTGTAAATTGCTATTATATCATATATGGATAATTTTTTACTGAGAGCAATGTTTATCCATAATAGAATATCGAAAGGATAAGCTTATTATACCTGGTATGGATAATCTTCTTGCGGGAGTAATTTTATCTATAATTGGATACTGAAAGGATAAGCGTATTATATCCGCTATGGATAATTTTCTACCGGGGTAATGTTTATCCATAACCGTATACTGAAAGGATAAGCTTATTATACCCGATATGGATAATTTTTTATTGGGGGTAATATTTATCCATATCCGGGTACCGAAGTGATAAGCTTCTTCAGGAAGCTTATTTTCAATAGAATACTAAATAGATAAACATATTTACGGCGGAGTTCCATATGGATAAGTTTCTTCAGGAAGCTTATTTACAACGGAGTACTAAATGAACATCCATAATATAATATATTTATAACACTCCCCTTGAATGTTCATTAAAAGATAATGTGCCTCATTAAAACCTTACTAGGAAAAATCACGTGGGAAAAAATCCTAGTGAAGGAAAAAAAGTGCCTCGTTAAAAACCTTATAAGGAAAACCCCATGGGAAAAAACTTAGTAAGGGAAAAAAGTTCATCGCGTATTTTACTCACCCTGATGAAAACCTTGTTTCAAATATTTGAATCTCCGCATTCCAATCTTGTATACCATCTTCTCAAAAGTTGAAGTTGGCAAAGATTTAGTGAATAAATCTGCTGGATTATCACTTGAACGGATTTGTTGCAAATCAATGTCACCATTTTTCTGAAGGTCGTGTGTGTAGAATAATTTTGGTGAAATGTGCTTCGTTTTATCTCCTTTTATAAATCGTCCCTTTGATTGGGTTATGTATGAAATATTATCTCCGTATAATATTGTGGATCTTTTATCACATACCAACCCACATATTTCTTGAACGAATCACTGATCTCAATCATACGCACTCCCTGCTTGCCAGTTTAAGATCGAGCTTTATGGGGATCAGATAAATAACCTGCATCTGCATTACCAATACGATCTGCACCACTTTTGTTAGCATTAGCAAGATAAATAAGTGCACCATCTACATCGAGATAGACTATTTCAGGACCAAAGAGTTCTCATCCTTTTCTAGAGGTTGGAACAGATCCGTATTCACTTCAAGTGATTGAATATCCATTGGTGTACTTAATGGGTACACTTTGTCCATGTAAAAGCAATTTTAAGACCCTTTTGGAGTTCAAATAAGATTTATGTCACTAACATAAATAGCAAGTGTAACAAATTGTGATGATATTTTCTTTATAAAAATACATGGACAAATAACATAATTTATGTAACTTTTTTTTTCCAGCAAATATTCTCTGAGACGATTATACCACATGCGCCAGATTGCTTTAAACCGTACAAAGATCTTTATAATTTGATCAAGTACATTTCTCAAGACTTTGAATTATATGCTTCAGGCATTTGAAATCATTCAAGCATCTTTATAGAGATTTGATCAAATGAGTCATATATGTTATGACTCGCATTTAAATGGCATGACATCTTCAAGTGTCTGGATTACTGGTCTGATCATCACAATATTTCACAATATTGTGCACTATATTGTATCAAATATATCGTCGACGATCATTTTGTGTCAGTTCTTAAGTGACATAACTTGTTAAGATCTCATCACTTTCTTTATTTTCAGGTACCTGAACTTCTTATGGAGTTTCATGAAATGTTATGTCATGGACTAGAGCTTATTTCCTCCTCATTATGATCATTTTGATCATTTGCTCCTATTATTTTTCAAGGATTGTTACCTTTGGAACCGATCGATTTACTACGCTTCCTGAGTGTAGTAAACTTTATCCTTTAGGGACTTTAATTTTAATAGGAGCATTTGCAGCTGAAATATGATACTTAATTTTGGATCAGCAAATGCTTCTGGCATTCGGCTTGAATTATCTTCTAAGTGAGGATCATATTAATGATAATTCGATTCAAATAGAATATTTTTCAACTATTTATTCCATCCCCCAAATGTTAGAAAAGCTAACATATATCCCCAATCATCTTTGTGAAACATATCTTTGTATATTATGGTAGAGAAATTAATCATATACCACGCAACAAAAGATAGTAAAAATAGTTGGTTTCTGATCCTAAACCAATTGTGAAGGGAGGACTTATCATATATTATTGGTCTGATGCATAAAAGTGCTGCTATATGCAATTTAGAAAATCTTAGACCGATACATGAAACTTTGATATCATAAGCAATGATTTAGCCATTATTAGGAGGTATTCACTGCTAAACTAGCTTGTATATAAACCAGCATTATCAAGATGAACTGTCTTGATTTCATAATCTAAAATTATGCTCTTAAGTGAGAAAAGCAATTTCAAATGCCAAACTGCAGGTGGACAATAAACATACATGTAACCATCTTATATATGCATATATAAATGGTTCACAATAAGTGAATGGGCTCATATTCACCTTTTATATATTTCAGAATCAAGAGTCTTAGTACTTTAGCTGGTACAATCAATTTATTATGAGAACAAACAACACATGAGAATGCTTGAAGAATCTTCTAGTATTCAGTATATGCTTATCTAAATTCTCAAATAGCTCATTTTAAAAATGGCAAATGAAAACTTCAAGTTTATCATGACATGTGCTATTTCTTAGTAAATTTCTGGTTTACTATGACATAAACTTTTGCATTAGTAAACATATGATTTACTGTGGCTACTTTTGTATTAGTAAACTTCTGGTTTACTGTAATACAAAATGTAGTACAAATCAAAGAATAAGGCGGTTAACTTCTCATATACATATTGTTTTACCCCCTATGATTGTGGAAATATAAAGATTTTCAATCTTCCAATCATTTGTAGTATCAGTATGATACTCACTTGTATTAGTAAACTTCAGGTTTACTACAACATATGTTCTGACCATAATCATATAATATGAATAACATAATTATATATAAGCTCTTTGAGAGCCTTCATTTATTATCCACAATCTAATATTTATCGGACACTACTGGCGTCATGTGTCTTCTAGGCAAACAGTTAGTTCTTCAGGAGTTGTTGATACATTTTGTACTATCAAATATTGCTCATACACTTCTAGTATCATGAAAAAAAATCACAATCAAATAAACAATGTAAAACAATTGTTTAGGCACAAGAAAACTCTTCTTCATAATATTTTCCTACTTCAGGAGAAAATTTTAATTGTGTTACTTCTTCAGGAGCAAATTTAAAATTCGAAATATTGAGAATATATATATCCCTCAATCATATTACCTCTTCTGGAGATGAATTGTAATATATTCACATCTAAAGCACGTTCATATTTACGAGCTTTATTAATATTGTCACATTTACTTCATGAATGGATTAATATTTATTAAAAGTTCGCATCCTTCAGGGGACAGAACATAATTATTTGAACGTGCATTAATCACATCAAATTGTGATGCCTCAACCTCTTTTAAAATATTTACTACTTCAGGAGTATATCGAGGCGTGCATTTAATATAGAGAATATTTATGTAGCTTATCTTCAATTGTAACCATAGAAAGCCTAAATTATTACTTCTGGTGATGATAGGTGATCGCTGCCAATTCCACACTACTATAAAGTAGGAAGAGAGGGTCGCAATAGCTTTTACCCGATATGAGGGTCGGGATCGAATCCTCGGAGAGCTAGAAGAGAATTCGGGTATCTACTTAGAATAGAGTTGCGTGTGCGCTCTTAAATGATCTTCTTTTCATTTTTTGGTTTTTTCAATTATGAGCTACTATTATCAAACTGCTAATTGAAACTAGATTATGCTACAAGATAATTGCTAAAGTTGTATCTAACGGGAAGAAGGGCACTAGGGTCGTGACATCACCTAGGTGGCTAATTGACGGGTAGATGTTACTAAGGTTCGATTGACATAATTGGGGCTTATGTTATAACCATTGCACAATTTTACCAACTCTCACACCTCTCGGTAGAGATAGTGATTTTGCCCAATTAACTCTCTCGAGACCAAATGGGTAGGCAAATTAGGACAAGCAACTAGGGTTCAAGTAGGATGATTACTCTCTCAAGATTTAACCCATTAATTGGGACTATCATTTCTAATGAGTCCATCCCAATTCCTTGTTGAATCAATTTTGGGGTTATAGACTCTCTTTCTTAAGAAAAGTTAAACCCACAAAGATTGAATCAGTGTTTGCAACCACCAATTCTAAATTAAAACATGAAATTAACCCAAATAGCAAACACCCATAGTCAATCTAACCCTAGATGGTAACACCCATCAATTACCCACACTAGGGTTGAGCCACAGCCCTAGCTAATGGGTTTAGCTACTCATAATTGAACAAGAAAATGAAGAAATAGATGAAGAACAAGACATAATAACTAAATACTAAATTACATTGTAAGAATCTATCGTTAATTTGAAGTTAAGGTGCCAAAAATGGTTACAAAAGATGTTCTTACGAGCGCAGCCCAGTTCTGGAAATAACAAATGACCTAAAAATGATAAAATATTTTATTTATACTAAGCTAAAAAAACTGGATAAAAATACCCATGCAGGGTCAGTGCGGGCCGCACTAAATGGACCGCGGCCGCACTAGGCTCCTTGACTTCAACTTTGGCTTCTCTGAACTTGGACTCCGCGGACCGCGTAGAATGGACCGCGACCGGGGAGGGAGTTGGCGTGGTCCGCACAATAACGACCGCGGACCGCATGACATTGTCTTGGAAAAATTATAGTTCTCTGAATCTCTTGACCGCGGACCGCACAAAAGAGTAGTGCGGCCGTAGAGCCCTGACCGCGGACCGTGTAGAATGGACCGCGATCGCGTTGCCTCTAGCCTGATTTTACCAACTGTCTGAACCACTTAGTGCGGCCGCATTCCACTTTGTGCAGTCCGCACTAGGCCCTTCTTCCCTCAACTTTCTTGGTCTTTGATACTTGAGCAGGTTTCACTCCATTTTGAGCCGATCTTTGATATTTTATCACTTTGTCGATCAAACCTGCAAACAAGTACAACCTGTGAGCCTTTTGGGACTATTTTATACAAATATATGATCAAAGCATAGACAAGTAGGGGCATAAAAAATGTTAAAATCCTAACTTATCAATAGGCATATACCACTTCTGGTGGTTAACAAAATATAATTACAATGATATATACGAAATATAACCACTTCTGGTGGTTGTATATTTCTTGCAAACTCTTCTAGAGTTTAAGTTGATATAATAATGTTATCCATATGACGTAAATAATATATATTATAGTAAACATCATTATCAAATCATAATTTTTATTTATGTACAACAATTACATAACCATACTATCTATTACAAACAATAAAAATTAAAATATTTATATTTCTATAGATTCACCACCGATTACATGACTTGTTTCTCCTTGTAGGAGTGCAAAGTAATCAGCTACATCTAAATGCATGGAGTCTAAATTATCTTCAGAAATAAAATTTGCTTCAACATTTTTCTCTGTCTTCTTCAGGGAGGCTTGATAAAGCTCAACCAGGTGCTTTGGCGTACTACAGGTACGTGGCCAGTGCCCTTTTCCTCCACATCTGTAGCAAGCATTTTCTGTATTTGGTGCTTGCACCACTTCATGCTTTTGTTCCTTCCTTATCCACTGTTGGTGGCGAGGAGGGTTCTTTGGTGCATTATTATTACAATGATTGGGATTTCTTCCCCGACCACGACCATGAACACGACTGGGGCCACGACCTCTTCCCCGTTTAGCTTGGTGGAAGTTCGTCTCATTCACTTTAGGGAATGGACAAGAACCAGTAGGCTGTCTTTCATGGTTTTTCATTAATAGCTCATTATATTGCTTGACTATAAGAAGATATGAGATAAGTTCAGAATACTTGTTAAATCCCATCTCTCGATATTGCTGCTACAGAAGCATATTCGAGGCATGAAAAGTGGTGAAAGTTTTCTCCAACATATCATGATCAGTAATATTATCACCGCATAATTTCAATTGGGAATTAATTCTGAACATAGCAAAATTATACTCACTTATAGATTTAAAATCTTATAGCCTTAGATGAGTCCAATCATATAGTGCCTGTGGAAGAACGACCATCTTCAGGTGGTCATATCTATCTTTCAAATTATTCCACAGTATGACTGGATCTTTAACAGTAAGATATTCCATTTTCAAGCCCTCATCAAGGTGATGGCGTAGGAATATCATTGCTTTGGCATGGTCTTGGTTTGATGCCTGATTTTTGTCTTTGATGGTGTCTGCTAGACCCATCGCATCAAGATGAATTTCAGCATTAAGCACCCAAGACATGTAGCTTTTGCTCAATATATCTAGGGCTACAAATTCAAGTTTAGAAATATTTGACATTATTTAGGAAAAAAAAGTTCTTACTTCTAATACTTTCAAAGTATTTGCTCGAGATGGCAGAGGCTCGTGTTGATAACGTGTTATAAAATAAAGACTGTAAAGTAAAGACAAGTATAGAGAGAAACTAATATATTATTCGAATTCAAACTGATGTACATAATGAGCTGAAATCTCTTCTATTTATAGAAGAAAGGAAGCTGTTGTGTAAGTTGCTACTGCAAGCTGCTGTGTAAGCTGCTACTACAAACTGATGTGTAAGCTGCTACTGCAAGCTGCTGTGTAAGCTGCTATTATACCAGATATGGATAATCTTCTACTGAGAGCAATGTTTATCCATAACGGAGCAAAAGGATAAGCTTATTATACCCGGTATGGATAATCTTCTACCGGGGGTAATGTTTATCCATAATCGGATACTGGAAGGATAAGCTTATTATACCCGGTATGGATAATCTTCTACCGGGGGTAATATTTATCCATAATCGGATACTGAAAGGATAAGCTTATTATACTTGGTATGGATAATCTTTTACCGGGGGTAATGTTTATCCATAATCGGGTACCGAAGTGATAAGCTTCTTCAGGAGGCTTATTTTCAATAGAGTACTTAATAGATAAATATATTTACGGCGGAGTCCCATATGGATAAGCTTCTTCAGGAAGCTTATTTATAATGGAGTACTAAATGAACATCCATAATATAATATATTTATAACAGGAACCAATTTGATGAGCATAATAATCATTTTTCAAAATTACTCGAGCAATTTTCCCGAGACCCGTATTTAGAGATATGGATATGGATTTTGAATCTTTTAGGGTTGTCTCTCTGCCACCTTTGGATTTGGTTCCTATTGAGAAGATATATGGTATTTTCTATAAGGGATTGTTGCCCTCTACTATATCCATGACTTTGATGCAATTGGAAATGGCTTCAACTTGCAAAGTAGTACAGAAAGCATAAAAGGATGTACCTAGCAGTTAGAGATTAATTATTGAGGCGCAAAGTTAAAGTTATTAAGTGAACAGTTAATTCCCTTCTAGGTTTCTTAAGTATGGTAATTTGTAATTTGTCCCATAGATTTAACCTACTTCTACACTTTTTGTCCTTGTGAGAAGTAGTTACAAGTTTGTGTGGTAGTGCATAGTGGAGGCTATATATGTAATCATTATTGAGTATTAGAAGGTATCAATTCAAAAACCCATTTTATTTTTGCCCTAATTTTATTTCTTAGTTTATTTTTACTTTTCTTTTCACTATTCCATTGCTGCCAACATTAGTGGTATCAAATCATCTCCTTGGCTCTATGGGAATCCGTGGTTGGAGAATCAAGTGAAGTCGTGGACATGCTACACAAAATGTCTGCAGATATGTAACGACCCGACCCGTCGTCTCAGGTATCTCCGCCCCGTTTTTCCCGTTTTATGCTTCTATATGTTTCATTATATGTGTTTGGTGAATTCGAAGTAATTCGGATAGAGTGTGGTTGGAAATGAGACAATTAGTCTCCTTAAGAGAAGGTTAGTTTGGAAAAGTCAACCGGATATTGACTTATGATTTAGAGGACTCGGAATGGATTTCCGATGATTCGACTAGTTTCGGGTGATGATTTGTGACTTAGGAGTGCGATCGGAATTGAATTTGGAGGTCTGGTGTAGAATTAGGCTTGAATTGGCAAAGTTTGAATTTTGGCGGATTCCGGTTGGTAGGTGAGATTTTGATCCGAGGGTCGGAAAGGAGTTCCGAGAGTTGCAGTAGCTTCGTTAGGTGATTTTGGATGTGTTTGCAAATTTTCAGGTCATTCGGACGTCGTTTGATTGGGTTTTTGATTGAATGTGAGTTTTGAAAGTTTTAGTTTAACTTAAGCCTTGATTTGATGATATTTGAAGATTTTGATATTAATGATAGTGTTTTTATGGTTCGAGCAAGTTTGGATAATATTTTAAGTTATGTTGGTGCTTTTGGTTGAGGTCCCGGGGGCCTCGGGTGTGTTTCGGATGCCCAACGGATCATTTTTGGAAGTTTTGAACTGCTGTTGCCGGTATCTGGTGTTGTCCTTCGCGTCCGCGAGGTCCTATTGCGTTCGCGAAGCAGAAATTGAATTCTGAGACTTTTGGTCTTCGCATTCACGACAGTGCTTCACGTTCACGAAGAAGGAATTGTCATCTGGGACTTTTGTTCTTCGCGTTCGCGACAGTGCTTCGCGTTCGCGAAGAAGGAATTTTCTGTCGCGCAGTTCCTACTTCGGAAGCTCATATCTTTTTATATACAAGGAATTTGGAGGTGATTCAAAAACAAAAGTTGTAGATCTTTGAATCTAGTTTCCAGAAACATATTATAATAGTCATTTGGAGTTGTGTGTAATAAGTTATGACCATTACAATAGAGGCTGTCCGAGCAGAGTTTGGAAAATGAAGTTTTGGAACTTTGTTCTTCGCGAACGCGAGAGAAGGACCGCGAACGCGAAGAACAAATCTCTGGGCAGCAGAATAAAGTCCAAACTTCGTCCCATTTGCCATTTTTGACGATTTGGAGCACGGATAAGGCGATTTTTCGGGAGATTTTTGGAGAGAACAACGGGGTAAGTACTCTTAACTCAATTTTGGTTGTATAACTCGAATCTATTGCAAGTTTTGGTGTTTAATTTGAGAATTTTTGTTGAAAAGGGTAGAAAACCCTCTTGGATAGAATCAAGGATTTGAGGGTCGAAATGATATGGGAATTTAATAATTTTTACATGGTTAGACTCGTGGCGAGATAAGGAAGCTGGCGATGTTAATTTTATAATTTTTCGAGATGTGGGCCCGGCGCTCGGGTTTCGCAAATTTCGTGAATTTCGATATAATTCGATTGTTTTTGATTGGGTATTGTCCCATTTGCATATTGTGATGTATTAGCTCTATTTTTGGCTAAATTCGACGCGCGTGGAGGCCGATTTGAGGGGCAAAGGCGTCGCGGGCTTGAGATTTCGCCTGTTCGAGCTGAGTAATACTTGGGAATGATATCCTGAGGGTTTGAAACCCAGGATTTGCACATCTTAGTGCTGTATTGAGGTGACTTGCACGCTGGACCTGAGCATGGGGTAGAGCACCGTTGGGGATCGTGACTTGGTCCGTCCCTGTTGTTGGTTTTTACCGCGTATTTGCAAACAATTTTGTTGTTATCATGATAATTTGGGCTCATTGTTATACTTGGGCTTATTGCCGATTGTTTGAACTCTTTATGAACTATCATCACTGTTTCCCTCACTATTTGAAATATTATTTCAACTTAGTCCGTGTGATTTACACTGTTTTATGAACTCAGCTATATTTTACTCAAACTTGGAATTTTAAACGATATTTGAACTATCATTTGAGCTGAGTAGTATTG